>JASAMZ010000051.1:0-14811 GCA_030248115.1 Linhomoeus sp. GSCO2_2 | reverse complement strand
ACACACGGACAAACGAACAGACAATAGCGTCCGTATATATACTCGCCGCCCTGGGGGGCGGCGAAAAAACGTAATAGGAATAACGATTGTAAGTAGCCTTGCGATACTGTGTGTCTGATGACTGATCCTGATGGGCTTCCAATCCCCATCCCTATCGCAGGCAAGCCATGCGGCCGTGCGCGCTACTACAAATTCGACTCCGGAGGGGACTTCGTACGAGTCGACGACTCCACCATTCCCAAGGGGAGGAAAGGCGCGGAGTCGAGCGGCGCCTACGACGTGAAGATCTTCTGCAAGCGCTACGAGCACCCCAAGGCCAAGGGCCTTCTCTTCAGGAAGATATACACTGGGGTGGAAGCGGCGCCACACAACACCCCGCTGAAGTTCGCCGTCGTCACCTACGCGTGGAGAGGTGAGCTTGCGCCGTCCGTCATGTGTTGAACGAATTTGAGAGTTTGAAGTGGTTGGTCTACAAGTCACAACCGTGGAGCGTTGATTTTAGTGTAGTTTTGGAGTTACTCCCAGCTGAAAGGAGTCCGTTGTTCCCTTCAGGCGACCCAATCGAGTTCACGGTCGATCCGCCGCCTCCGGGCCGCGGTCGCGCCCCCGTCAGCTCCTCTGTTGAACTGCAAGTACTGTGATCTACCACCTATTCCATCAATATCGCCGATCATCCACTACACTACAGTAATGATCTACCGTGCAGGAGCGCGTGGCGCAGCTGCAGGAGGAGAAGGAGGAGGCGATGCTGAAGACGGCGCAGCAGTTGGCGGAGGCGCAGGAAAGGGGCGAGACGGCCGACGAGCACGAGGGCTGCCCCCTCTACAAGACGAGCGCCATCACCTTCGAGGAGGTCGCCCAGATCATACTGGGCGCCATCGACGTCGAGCAGAGCAAGTGGGTGTGCCTGTAAATGAGGGCTCGTTCCTGTCGTCGAGTGGAGTGGGGGGGGGGGGGGGGGTTGGAAGCGAGGGTGGAGTGGCGTGGAAGGCAATGCGGACATCTCCAAAACGTCAGTTCAGTGGCATTCGGTCGTCATGTGTACCGAGATTCGTCACGAGACATTCACAGTTGTTGTTTAACCTGTTAATACCAGGTTATAACGGAGAACATGCAAAGAGGTAAAATTAATGAAAGCACACATATTGAACGTCTTTCAACCGAAGTGTGGCCACTCGCTGCGTGCACCACTATTCGGCGATTTACGGTGTGTACATGGTGTAGTAATTCTTTCTACAGGGTGTCTTTTTTAATCTGACACATTTATATTTGGATAACTTTTGCACCACAGGAGATATTGACTTGAAATTTGGTACACACTAAGACAACACATTAGGAAGCCAGTTTCCAGAAGCGTTTGCCTCAAAACCCACTGTGCCGTTCATGGCGACATCTCAAAGTAGAGAGGCGTTTTCAAAATACCGCGATTCTTAAGAAACTTGCCTTTCGGCTTCTTAATACTCTTGCTCGGTGAAACTTACACACATATTAACTCCATGCCTTGAGACTTCTGACACCAAATTTTAGCACCGTGCTCCCATTCAGGAAAGAAGGAGGGCGCGAAACGTGAAATTGGTCAAAACGCTGGCCTGCACATGGGCGGACCCTAATTCTGAGTTTTGCGTCCAAACGGTCGCGTTCCTTGCAGTACGGTGCTAAAATTTGGTGTCAGAAGTCTTAAGGCATGGAGCTAATATGTGTGCAAGTTTCACCGAGCAAAACTTGCTATGGCGTATTAAGAAGCCGAAAGGCAAGTTTCTTAAGAATCGCGGTATTTTGAAAATGCCTCTCTACTTTGAGATGTCGCCATGAACGGCACAGTGGGTTTTGAGGCAAACGCTTCTGGAAACTGGCTTCCTAATGTGTTTTCTTAGTGTGTACCAAATTTCAAGTCAATATCTCCTGTGGTGCAAAAGTTATTCCAAATGTAAATGTGTCAGATTAAAAAAGACACCCTGTACTTGCAGGATCTGCGTCTCGATCCCTCAGCAGTTCCGCAAGACGGGGACCTTCGTGGTGGATCTGCGGACGCAGAGTCGCAAGGCGGACCTTCGGAGAGACGGCAACGGCGTGTGGGGCAAGCCGGCAGGCCACAGTCGCTACTACCAGATCGACGCCGACAGCGGCAACGCCCTCAGAGTCGACCGCAGCTGTCGACTCCCAGTCGGCGTACACTACGACGTTCAGGCGAGTTAGAAGCGGAAAATGATATGGGAAGCGGTAGCTTTATGCTGAGGTGTACAATGAGATTGTTGAAAGCTTGCAATTTTGTAGATGGTGGTGTAGGTCGTACTCGCATATAGGACGTGGTGACCGCTTTGACGCGTTGTCCCAACTAAGGCTAGGGGAGGAATTAGCTCGAGGGAAGTGCACACTAGCAGATATGCGAGTTTATGCAATCCCAATGGCTTTTTGCTTTGTTTCCCCCATGTAATCCCAAGAGATCTCACCTTTGCTCTCTTGCAGATCCTGTCTAAGCGCTACGAGCACCCGGGGGCGAACAACTACTTCGTGCGCAAGATCTACACTGGGAGGGCGCCCAACCACGTGGGCGTCAGCGACATCATCTGCGACCTGGCCGTCATCACATACTTCTGGAAGAACGGAGAACCCTTCGACTTCCAAGCAGCAGGGGTACTGTATGATGCCAAAACAGTGATATATGTGTATGTCGCGAGTCGGGGGTAGTTCTGTACGATGATAGGTTTCATTTTGAGGCTGTATGAATGTTGAACAGTATCTGGGAAATACAGTGTGTGTTGCCGTAACCCTGACCGCTGGTGACTGAGGTTGAAACACCGCACGGGAAGGCTGGAACGCGTTATGCCATAATACGCCGATTGGGTCAGAGTCAGTGCCCACTCAACTGTAGCTAGACACTGGATAGTGTCTCGTACAAGTGTCAAACTTTCTCCACTTCACATTGCAGCGCAAGCGCCGGTCGGACCGCGGGACGGCCCACTCCTTCGCACCGGACAATCTCAGTCTGCTCTCCTCCTTCGGCGACAACGAGGAGGAGGAGGACGACTCTGCAATGGGCGACGCCAATAACCCAGACTTCGAGCCCCCTCCGCAGGACATGTCGACTGCGGGGGAAGAAGTGGTCGACTCATCCACTGCTGCTGGAAGGAGGAATGCGCCCGCAGCCGCCTCTGGAGGGAGACAGGTAGTGTAAGGGACAAATCACTATCGAGTGCAAGCCCACTCGAATTGCGTACCCTTCTTGAGTGTAGGTTTCCGCGTCGAGCACAGTTAGAGGGCCACAGTCTACACCACGAGTTTGGACTCTAGTCAAGACCATAAGTCAAGACGTTAGCTAAACTAACGGACACATTCACAGACGCGCTGCGGTGTGCTGGGAATGCAGAGCATCCTAAGTGCCCTTCTGATATTGATTACAGTAGAATCTCTGGTTCAGCAGCAGCGTCGCGCGGCGGGAGGCGGCGCCATGTCCTCAGTCAAGCCCATCAACCTCAACTACTCTGCTGCTGGCGGGGCTAGTGGAAGCGCCGGCGGCGGCGGTCAGCAACGGCAGATGATCCGCGGCTCGGGCGCTTCAGGGGAGGCGCAGCTGCTGGCCATCAAGCGTCAGATACTTCAGAAGGAGCTGGAGAATCAGGTGCTCACTTCGTCACTCGTTGCGCAGCGGAGAGTGTAGGAATGCGCGAACACTGGAAATGTGCGAGCAGCCCTTCTGACGTACGCGCAAGCGGAATTCTACCGTCGTAGGACACAATACGTAGCCAACTCCCAGTAAGCCCAAGCGCATTCAGGAGCGCTTCTCTCACGTGCTGGACCGGGCCGAGGCCTTCCTGAATCGGCTGGAGCAGACGGAGTTCGTCCCCGCCTGGGAAGAAGCTCCGCCGCAGCCGCAGACGTCGAGGGGCGCCGGAGGGGCCTCCGCCCAGCAGGGGGTCGTCATAGGGGAGGACGGACAGCCCTACGTAGCCGTCTCCACCGATGGATACCCCACACTCCATCATCACCAGGCTGAGGGCATGCTCTGAAGTGAAAAGGGACAACTGAAACATTCTCGCGGCGCGAGTTTTTGTGTGCTGCTACCGTAGTACGCGTGTGGCTGTTGCGGTACGGGGCGTCGTGCGCGCGCAAACGAACGGTTGGCGCTCCATAAGACGCCGATGGGCCAATCCTACGAGCAATCGACAGACGTGTATAAAATGGCGTTGCGTTCCAAGTAGTCAACTCGAAAAGTTAACTACAGTCGATATTTGCAAGCGAAAGTCGCATTTTTTCGCATCTGTTCGAGAAATTCTTTAGACGGCACCTCTTCGTTTACGCGACATCGCCCTGTACGTGTTGGTACCTATAGTAACACCACCCGATAGCGGGGGATTACTGTGGCTGGCGATCTTCAGTTTGACATCGTTTCTACATCTTTTACTTCCAGTGAGGAATCTGCCTAGCCGTTGGAAGGCACCTACGTACGTTTGCTTCCTTACTCTGGCACGTGTCTAAGTTACGACGTCGAACAATTGATGTAGAGCGCCAACGTCGTGTCGTCGCCTCTGTAGGTTGTGCAGGTGTGGTGCGTGCTTTGTACGTGTTCCTCTATCAACCACTGCTGACTTCGTGTTCTTCAATGGGGGATTGACAAAGCGGTCAGTCAACACTGCAGAGTTTGCGCACGACAACCTTGCCATACTGCACCTTAGGGTGGCTTCCGAAAAGCACGGATGCTGGCGTCGTGGGTGTCCGATACGCTATCCAAAATGTTGTTGCAATTTCCTTTGGTAGGAACCTCGGGCCGGTCTCTACTGAGGAGCCAAGTTCGCTCAAGACTAAGTTAGCACACTGCCAGTCTAAGCGACGTGCTCAACTGAAACGGGCAACAGAAGTAGCTGCCTTCACGTCATAAATAGCTGAGGAATAAAACCGAAATGGCGACAGGCGCGCCTTCGACGACCTCCCATTTCGCCGGCCCTCCAACGGGAAAGGGCGAATCAAAAACTTCTGAGAGCGCCCTTCAAGAGAGTCGTAGATACATAGACTTCAGTAGCGTTCGTCGGCCGAACTGCGCACTTCGGTCGAAACCGAACGGCCAGGATGACTAGCAGTGGTGGAAGCAACGTTTGGTCACTCGTCCAACATATGGACGACAAAAGCAAGGACTCTTCGCATAATGGGCGGGAAAGGTCGAGGACCCCCAAGGTATGCGGGGTGGGTTATTATGACGGTCAATAAGCTATGTCCAGTAAAACCATGAGTACGATATGTACCGAAGGTGGAAGAGTTGGGTAGAAGAGCCTGTAGAAGTGCGACGGTCTGCTGTTGTACCGGCAGTTACTGGACTACAACTAGTTAAACGTGACACTCCGCGAGTGTCAACGTGGCACTCCGCCGATTGGCTTAAACCACCCACTGAAGCTGAACTTTTTGGCACTGAGGTGTACACCTACATACCTGTACACACATACACCTGTGCACATGTACTGAGGTAAATGATGCTATCACCGCGCGCTGCGGGGCACCGCGCGCTCGCTCCTTCCCTCCCTCCCAGAAGAGACGCCGGTGACGTCACAACACCGCGGGAGACCTAAGCCTGGCTATGTGGTGGATCCGCTGGATGGAGCGCGCAGCGATTTCGTCTCGGCAAAACGCCAACATTACTGGCAACATGCGCTGGAACGTGAACGTACAACGGCCCCTCTTTGCACCGAGCTGGCACAGACACGTGCAACACGATAGGAAAGTGAGCACCGTGTTGGAAGCAGTGCCCAAACGCAGTCGAAAAGTCATCTTGTTGGTCCTGGCCAGACTTGTCCTGGCTGGCTAGTACACAGCGCTGTACCACAATTCTGGATGGGGTTTTCAGATCGTTCCTCCAAAACCAGCCTAACGCGACCGAAAAGGACCGAAACAGACGAAGAATCGCAAAAGTGGCGCGACATTCGACATTCCCGACTCCGAAAATACTTGAAACATCTCTACTTCCATGGCACACACGCGCGGCGGCTTCATCGAGACAACGACGGCCATGCACTGGGAAATGGTCAGTCGCGCGCACAAGGACGCATCTGTGCACCGAGCGGGGAAGAAGCGCGCTAATAGATGGCGCTTCCGAAACAGGCAAGGAGGCCGACTTCGCTAAGCACAGAAGGGCGACACCACCGCGGCATTTCAAACCAACAATTATGGCGCTCGCCATCTCCAAGAGCGCTCGCAAGCACACAACCGGTGTCAAAAGGCCCTAAACCTATTGGTCCGAACTTGTTTCGACGGTCCCGCTACACCGCGCTACACCTCAATACTACCCCGGGATTTCAAATTTTTGCCACAAACCCACCCTAAACCATCCGAAAAGGGTCGAAAGTGAACAGTAATCACAAAACTAACGCGAAATTCGAACTACCCGACCCCGAAAACCCCCGAACCAACTGTCAACTCGATTTTGAAAATTTCGGCCCGGGGATTCAAAAATTCTACGCGGCCTGGTTACGGTAGCTCGAAAAATCAAAAATTATGTTTCCGGACCAGATTATAGCGTAGAATCGATTGGCGGTGTCCGTTTCCCGGTAGAACCACGCGTTTCCGCGAAAAAACCGGCCAAATCCCAAAATCCCCAAATTTGGTCTCTTAAAAATTTTGAATCGGGTATCGCGCGGCGACCTGTTTTTTTTGCGGGCGCGCGGGCAAGTGGCGCGAAAGGTAGGGAGCACGTAGAAAGCACCTTCCCTCCGGTTGCCTACTGCTCTCCGCCGACTTCGTCGGGGCGGAGTGCCAAAAAGTGTAGGAAGCGTTACGGCAGAATTCAACTTCAGATGAGGCGGTCGAACAGCTTCACTGAGTTACATACCAAGAAGGACAGCTCGACGCTTCCCACAGTGGCCGCCTTGATGGCCGAGGTCAAGAAGAGCCCTCTAGGGCTGGAGTTAGGTAGCCCCTCTTTGATATTATTCACTTCGCTACCACTTACACGAAAACAACGCCTGCGCACACATGAACACGTTGCAGCGTTGTCAGCCCAGAGGCGGCACCACACTCAGCCGGAACAACAGTTGCTGCAGGGCGGCAAGAAGAAGCTGGCGGTGGTGCAGAGAGCCAGCTCCATGAAGGCGTCGTCGCCCTCGGCGCCCAGACGCAAGATCTCGGCCTCGAGGGCAGACCCAAAGAGCAGCCAGCTGGAGTCCGCGCCGGCGGTCGAGGCGGCCGCCAAATCGCCCACGTCCCCTCAGAGGAAGTTCAGCGACTTCGCCAAAGAAGTAACCCATTGGTGCCTTCGAGCTGGCGGCCTGTAGAACAGTTTCCCATTGGTGGATTCCCGTTTGAGGGTCTGCAGCTGTTGAAGAAGGCGGGCGACCTGATCGTGAACAACGAGCTGCGAGAAAGCGACGAGTCAGACGACGAGGACGACGCTTCCAAGGCGAAGGAATGGAACGACGACGAGCCCTCCACCGCCGAGTACTACGACGCGGCCAGCGAAGTCGCCCTCTCCGTCGCCGACATCGAAGCTTCTTCCACTGCGGAAGCCGAGGAACGACCTACTTCTCCACCAGTTCGCAAGCAATCGGGCCTCCTGAAGAAGTTCGAAAGACAGGAGGCGCCTGAGCAGCAGCTGCCGACCGTTTTGGAGACGCCGGCAGCAGAATCGACCACACCAGTACGGTAGTTTCCAAGTTACCTTGGAAAGTTAGCGCACGTACTACAGTAGGATGCTGTGCAACTTACCGCAACATACATAATAGGTGACGCCTCGTGTTCCCGAGACTCTGCAGCTGACAGTTGACACGTCGAAGTTGCCGAGTGGTATGGACGTACAAAAGTTGTTATCCGAAAATCGCATCTTCATTCACAATCCCGATTGCCCAGTGCACGGAGAAAACAGAGCTCGGCGCCGCCGCAGGTGACAGACGGATCGACAACTTGTCATCAAGTTGAAGAACCACAGAATTTGCAAGAATAGTTGTGTGTTTAGGAAGCGCACGAGTACCGACGACCATCAGTCGGTCCACGAGCAGGCCAGGAGAGTCTCGGCGGCGGCCAACGCGATTCGGCCATCGGTGATCACGCTGGACGACCTCGATCAAGTCAAGGACTTCCGCATACTCTCCGGGCAAAACTACGCGGCCAAAATCGCCCGCAAACGCTTCCGGGCTACCATGACCGGCGAGCAGCGCCGAAAGTATGTATGTACCTACAGCCCCTAACGATTGTTGGAGTTCTACTGTGGGTAGGAGGGTGGTAGTACATACATACAATGTATCAGTAGTTCAGGGCCTACAAGGAGCGGCAGACGATCAAGTGGAATTTGATGGTGGTCAGCACTGCCTTTCTCTTCCTCTTCACCGCCTTTCACGGTCTCCAGAATCTCCAGACGACCGTCAACGGCGAAGGAGGCGAGCGACAGCACTGTTTCGTTTCTGTGGAATAACATGACTGCCTCCGCTTCAGGATTGGGTGCCTACAGTCTCGGCCTGCTGTATCTGAGTCAGGCGGCCACCAGTCTCTTCCTGCCGCCGTATCTGGTGGACCGGCTGGGCTGCAAGCACGCTCTGGTGGTGTGCACAGGCGTCTTCTGCCTCTACATGCTCGTCAACTTCCTGCCCACGTGGTGCGCCTTGTATCACCGAATGATGACTCGAAAATAAAGAGTATGTACCCGAAGGTCCGCAAGCAAAGCACTGAAGCGAGCGCACCCCTGATGGCGTCGTAGATTTGTGGTACCGCCAAATTCAAAATACCTCCAAGATTTGTCCGAAATAGACTACTCGTCTTCCCAGGTACGCTCTGGCGCCGGCCAGTCTGCTGTTGGGCGCGGCCAGTGCCACTCTGTGGGCGGCCAAGTGCACTTATCTGGCCGAGTCTGGCGTCAGCTACGCGGCGGCCAACGTCGAGTCCCCCCACGTGGTCATCGTTCGCTTCTTCGGCGTCTTCTTCATGATCGTACACCTGGGACAGGTGGGCGTCACGTGATTAGGTAGCGCTAGTACCGTAAATACTAAGCCAGTAAGCCCCCTTCCTGTCCTCATTTTCTACGGGACCGTCTCCGCGGTCGAGCTGGGGATGTATTTTGCTTTTGATTTTAATTTGAATTGAATGCAATCAAATCAACACAGTAGTTCTTATCAATTCCTCTTAAGTTGAAGTAATTTGAATTTAAGTGTCTATCTGGCTGTTTGTCTGTCTGGTATACAGATTTTTGCTATAATAATCTTCTTGTATTTGATAACTAGTTTAACCTAGTTGTGGTCTTTCCATGCAGTAATGCACGGTCGACATCTTTGCAGTTGACCGGCAACGCGATCTCCTCCTGGATGTTGAAGCAGACCTTTGGCGAGGAGAGGGCGCTGGCCGAGTCCACCAGACGGCTGGACGTCGTCGACAAGAGCTGCGGCAGCTACTACAGCGGCAACCACAGCCATCTCACGGAGCAGGCCTTTCGCAATCTGCAACGGCCGCCGCCCCACGCCTTCTTCACTGTGGTTGGTTGGTTAGTGATAGTGAGTCAGCATGGTAGTAATCTTAGAGAAATTCATCGTCATACCCTTCAGGTAGGCGTGTACGTGGCCTGCAGCCTGGTGGCCGTCATGATACTGATGTGCTTTCTGAACGCCTTGCGGCGGGACGCCGTCCAGCAGCGCTTCTCTCCCGTCAGCAACTTTGTGGGCGTCTGGCGTCGCAGCGTCAGGGCACTCTGTTCGCCCAAACCTCTGCTGCTCGTGCCTCTGACCATCTTCAATGGCCTGGAACAGGCCTTCATCGCCGGAGAGTTCACCAAGGTTGATACGGCGATCATCGGTGGTCGCAAGTGGCGCGTCGTTAGAATGGAAGGCGTACAATTCAGGCCTATGTGGGATGTTCGTTGGGCGTGTCCCAGATCGGCCTGGTGATGGCCGCTTTCGGTGGGGCGGAGGCCTTCTGCTCTCTGGTGTTCGGGCCGTTGATCAAGCTGTTCGGTCGAATGCCCCTCTTCATGTTTGGAGCCGTGGTCGACTTGTTGGCCATGTTCACACTTCTCGTCTGGCCTCCGAATCCCGCAGACGCCGGCCTCTTCTACGCCGTCGCCATCTGCTGGGGAATGGCCGACGCCGTCTGGAACACGCAGATCAACGGTGATGAAGGCGGACGACGACGACGACGACGACGACGACGACGACCACGACGACGACGACGACGACGACGACGACGACGACGACGACGACGACGACGACGACGACGACGACGACGACGACGACGACGACGACGACGACGACGGCGACGACGACGACGACGACGACGACGACGACGACAACGACGAACGACGACGACGACGACGACGACGACGACGACGACGACGACGACGACGACGACGACGACGACGACGACGACGACGGCGACGACGACGACGACGACGACGACGACGACGACGACGACGACGACGACGACGACGACGACGACGACGTACAGTTGGCAATATCCCAAATTTTTTTTGTATTTTGTATATGTATACTATATATACAATCGAAATTTTTTGTATTTTGTATTTTGTATATATACAAAAATATATACAAAGATTTTCTTTGTATATGCTTTGTATATTGTATATTTTTCTACCGTACTCCAGACCATAAAACCCGTTACAAAATGACATGTCATGACCCCAGTATGATTTATACATGAAGGTTTGTGGTCGTCCCAAAGCTTTACTGTACCACTGGGTCTTTTAGAATTCAGTGTGCCTTTGTACAGTTCTTGGTACAGCACAGCTGTGACAACCAGTACGCCTTCTATCACACTCCAGCAACCGCAATCTTCGAGAATTGTCATGGATACAGTATGAAATTACAGTGGAAATATACAAAATACAAAGTTTGTATATTTGCCATGTTTTGTATATGTATATGTATATTTCAAAAACTTTGTATTTTGTATATGTATATGTATATATACAAAAAAATATACAAAGAAATATACAAAAAAATATACAAAACCACTTTGTATATGAAAATATTGCCAACTGTACGACGACGACGACGACGACGACGACGACGACGACGACGACGACGACGACGGCTCAGACGACGACGACGACGACGACGACGACGACGACGACGACGACGACGACGACGACGACGACGACGACGACGACGACGACGACGACGACGACGACGACGACGACGACGACGACGACGACGACGACGACGACGACGACGACGACGACGACGACGACGACGACGACGACGACGACGACGACGACGACGACGACGACGACGACGACGACGACGACGACGACGACGACGACGACGACGACGACGACGACGACGACGACGCACACGGCGATGGCGACGGCGACGACGACGACTCGATGACTTAACCGTAGGTTTCTGGGTGGCCCTCGTGGAAGGCCACGATTTGGAGGTCGCCTTTGCCAACTATCGTCTGTGGGAATCAGTCGGTCTGTCCGTGGCCTTCTTTTACACGCCTTGGACTTCGACGGAATTGAAGCTCTACATACTGATGACCGTCCTACTCGTTGGAATGGCTGCCTATGGCCTTATCGAACTCTGGCACCCTCTAGCGGTTGGCTGTCTTCCTTTTCGTTTGTTGTATTCACTGAGTCGTTGTTGCCGACTGATATATTTTAGAGTTGCTTCGATCGATGGTGCCGACTGCGGCGCCATTCGACAGAAGTCAACATCCGCCCTGTAGTGCCGCAGTTCTTTGTGACTGACGAATCCGCATCGCCGAAGGACGGCGTTAGACGATCACTATGACACGCCTAGAATTGTGCATAATATGCGGTATTGATGAAATATACGGCGCTCCTACATAGCTAGAGTATCACTTCAGTACATCATTATCACGAGAATCAGCGGGACAAGAGAGTTAATATTGACTGGCAAGTCATGCGGAAAGGCTGCCCGAATTTCAGAGCTGAAGAGGTTTCATTCCTTGGCGTATGTATGCATGCTCGCTCAGCTGTCGTCGTTCCATTTGAAGGCGAATTTGGCGGTCTGTTGCATTCCGTTTCCAACTGTAACTTCTAGGGTCGCCCACAAGAAGTTGTCGATCGCTGAAGGTATTATTTCAAGTCAACCTTGTGGCGACGACCTGTGCGTTGATACAATCAAACCTTCTCGGATGTATCCTGGCGCGTATTCCACGCCTGGAAACGCGCGGCGCGCTGGACAATTGCAGGCGCGAATTAGGGCTCGGCCAAGCAGCCCAGCAGCCATCGCCTGGAGTAAAACGGAAGCTGAAGCAGCTTGAGAGGTACGTAGTGTGACTGATCGAGCGGCTAACCGTCGCCGTCTGGTTGAAACCGCACTGGTAGCCGAGAACCTCGATGAAGACAGCGTAGGCCACGCTACCAGCCGCAGCTGCCTATAAAATTATGTGCAGTACTACATACTGTAGGTGTGAGTGAGAGGAGAAGCAATGGCCCGTCTCCTTCGTAGGGAGCTTTGCCTATACCAAGAGCGCAGGCAGCAGCGCCGTCCGAGTCCAACTGCACCAGGCTGTCGAGACGCCAACCGCAACGAAGACGGCGACGATGGTGGCGACTGCGACGTTCACATCGGAGTCTTGGGCGACGAGAGTAGCGGACAGGGCTGCACCTTCCTCCACTCCCAACCACACGAGGTGAACCGCTACTAAAAGTATGTACGACAATCTGTAGCCGTTGTTAGCAGCACGATGGTTGCGTCTCGTTCCCTCCCACATGCTTCATCGCCCGCTTGTATGTAGGTAGCATTTATGGTGCGTTGTAGGTGATTTCATGGATTTAAATTCAGTCAAGTTCAATTAACCGTAAGTAGTAAGGACCGCCTTATCCGGGAAAAGTGCTACGAGTCTTCCGGGAAAAGTGCTGCGGTGAAAAGTGCTGCGGAGCTTCCCGTGAAAAGTGCTGCAGAGTCTTTCGGCCCCTAAGCCTAAGGCTGTGAGTTGATTGGTCAGCACAAGCCTAAGGGTCTCTAATAAACGCACTCCCTTCTATAAGCCCAAGCGTCTGGGTGTTGTGATTTCTTTGGCCTCCCTAGTAGATTTTTGGGCCAGTCTTTGGTGGAATGTACTGGGCGTGATTTTCCGCCAGATTCAAACTGTGGCTAAGGCTGTAGATTGCAGGACTGGGTCTGGTGAATTCAAAGCCCAAGGGAAGGAGTGCGCTCCTCTAAGCCTAAGCGGCCCAATTGGGCTGTTCTGGAGAGAGGGGCAAGCCTAAGGGAAGGAGTGCGGTGCAGTTGATGTTCTGGAGAGCTAAGGGTCTCTAATAAGCGCACCCTCTCGGCATATTGGCAGACTGCACGCGCACAAGGCTCGAGACGGTCGCAAGACTCACAGGGACGGCTCCCCAATTAGATAAGCCGCTACCATAATTTTATTATACCTAAATAATACAAATTTTATTTTAATTAACTCAAATAACGCCCCTTCTGTCCACCAAACTCCCTTCCAGCCCTGCACACAGAGGGGGGACTACGAGTTGGAGGCGAATCTATTGGACGGGGGGTGAGTGAGCTTACTAGCGCATTTGGGGAGTTTCACTCCGTTTGGGGGCGGGGGAGGGGCGCGTGCTAGTTAGGGTCAGTTGATGGAGGGGGAATACGGTCGGGGCGGGGGCGAGGGGATTAGCACTCCGTCTGGGGGATGGGGAGCAGTGGCGGGCCCAGGATTTTCCGATAGGGGGGGGGGCACAAAATCCGAAATTTTTCCAAAGCGCCGCAGGCGAAAATTTCGCACTTTTAGGCCATTTTGACGCCAAAAATCACCAATATTTGACCTCTGCAACCGGTTCGATACTCTAAATTTAGATACAAAATTGCGCCGCAGTCGAAAATTTTTACGTTTTTCGCCTTCCCTGTACAAAAATTTGCCTAAATTGAGCGCCACAGGCGAAAATTTGGCGATTTTTGGTCCCTAAATGCCAAATTCTCTTACAAAATAGCGCCGCAGGCGAAATTTTTTTATATTCGTGTGTCGTTTAAGAAAATTTTTTCTCAAAGGTCGGACCGTAAGGGGGGGCAGTGCCCCCCCTGCCCCCCCCTGGGCCCGCTAGTGATGGGGAGTATGGTAGGGGAGGGGAGTTTCACTCCGATTGGGGGAGGGGGAGAACGGTAGGGGCGGGGCAGTTTCACTCCGATTGGGCTAGGGGGTGGGGGAGTGAGTCACCCCTCCCCATAGGGGCCTCCCAATTCCAGGAATCGTCCAGCTGGAGCGGCAGTGGCGCTCGGCCATTGGCTGGAGGTGGAGATGGCCAATAAGGAGGAGCGGTGGGGCTCGAGCGCCACCCCCACGTCCAGGGGCCTATTTTACTACCGCGCAGCACACAGCACAGCAAACTCTGTTTTGTCAATAATTTCAGAAGTAGTTCGAATTCATCCGCAGCAGCATTGCAAGATGACTCAGCATAAGAGTGCGCACCTACCCATGCAAAATTATGTCCGGAAATTTTTCTGATATGCGTAAAATGTTAAAAATGCGCAAAAATATCGATTTTTCAGTTTTGCGTTCAAAGGCGGCAGAAGCAGTGTCACAGAATCCAAAATTAGCTTACACATTATTTGGGCATGTATATTGTACACCGTTTGAAAATGTTGCTGCGTGCGACTTCAGTATCGTTGTGCGAGTTATTGGCAAAACAGAGTTTGCTGTGCTGCGTGCTGCGCGTTAGTCAAATAGGCCCCAGGGGTCTCCAGCTGCTGGCCAATCAGCACCTTTCCCACCAATTTCGAGCGCCTTAAATAGCCGCCATCTTCCATTTCTGGTCAGTCCTCGGACTTCCCCCTTGATTATTTACATCCGTTCTCGTCAATGAGAACCCCACATACGCTCGCGCATTAGTTCCTCCTTCCTCCTCTGGGACTGGGCTTGCGC
>JASAMZ010000049.1:10000-23653 GCA_030248115.1 Linhomoeus sp. GSCO2_2 | reverse complement strand
CCATCGGTCGAACCACCACTGGAAGACCTTCTGCTTCAGAACGTGCAGCAGGTAGTAGCCGGGAATGCTGCGCAGCGCCTTGTGCACTTTCGCCCGCATTTTCACCCGGTCTGACTGGGTCTTATCCGTGCGAACTTGCCCCACGATGGCATCGATCAGTTCGCGCTCGCTGGCCACTCTCCCGACGAAGTTGAAGCCAAATCCGAGCTGCATGGCACGCTCGTTCGCTTGCACCTTGGCCAACTTCTTGAGCAGCTCCACCACCTCCTGCGAAAACACCGTTCTCTGCGGAGGGGCTCTCGACACGGCTACGCCGGCGTCCTGGCGCTTCTCAATTGGGTCCTCCTCTGCTATCAGCAGAGCGAAGCGCCGTCTGTCCAGGTACTCCTGGATCTGCCTCAGGGCCTGACCCATCATGTTCAGGTCCTCCTTCGGGCCTCCGTTCGGGTCCGCGTCGGCGAACTTCGGCAGCGGGAACCACATCGCGCCGGCCAGCAACGCTACCGCCAGCGCGCGACAGTCCAGCAGACTGTAGGCCAGGCAGTCCAACCTCGCCCAGGTGGCCTTGTCCCGCGTCTCCTGAGGAGTCTCACTTCTCGGCTTTCCATACGCCATGGCTTCCTCCCACCAGAGCTCGTCCAGCACTGGCATGGCGTACAACCAGCACACGGCGCCTCCAGGGTGACTCACACCGAGACGATGCTGCAGCGTTCGGATCTCGTCCGTTGCCAGCAACGAATCGTGGCCCTGGTCTGACGACTGCAGCGCCGCCAGCATCATTCGCTTGACGCCCACGTGCTCCATGTTCTTCCACTGCTGGGGCTCGTAGTCCGCCTGGGCCATCCCGTGGGTGTACGCCCAGTACCCAGCGTCGACCGTAAGCCAGTTACGTCTGTCGAACCCCGCGCTCGCCGTGCCCCACTGCTGCGTCCCGTAGGTGTTATCGATGCGGGACTTGTCCGCGAACTCAAAGTTCCCTACCACCACCACATACCGGGGATCGCAGAACAGTTCGTGCAACGGCTGGGGAAATCTGTAGATCTTCCGCCCTTGGCGCATCTCCCAGAAGTCCCTCAGATCCACCACCAGCGAGATGCCGGCCCCAAACGTCTCGACCTGCATTGTCGAGATGAAGCTCTTCTCTCTGGGGTACACAGGGCTAGCCGGCTGGTGCACCCACTGCGCCAACGGGTCCCTGCTGCACACTTCCTGATGGGGATTCCACCCTTCCGCGTCCATGAACAGGACGTGCACCTTCATCTCGTCGCACTCTTGGCGGATCTGCTGCACGACCACCTCTAGCTCCACTAGGGTACGAGGCGTCTGCACCAGAATATTCGTGTCCCTGGGGTGGTGCCCGAACAGGGTCCAGTACACGTCCGCCACCAGGGGCATCTCCACGCCTTCCGGCCCATCCTGGCCGTAGCCCCTGACTTCCTGCGGCGGCAACAAGTGCTCCACCGTGCTGCGACGGAACTGCGTTCTCGCGACCTGCTTCTGCCCGTCCGGGGGCGTGTACAAGTAGCGGCGCTGCTTGTTCTTACGCAGGAGCCTCATGTGGTACTCGGCCCGGTCCTTGACCATGCCCAGCCTCGAGGCACCCTGTCTCACCCGGCACAGGCGCTCACGCATGTCGTCAAAATCCTTGACCAGGTTCTCCAGGTCAGCTTGGGCTTCGTCGCCCTCCTGCATCGACAGTGCCACTCTACCGGCTTGGAGCTGGCGGTCTGCGTCTGGCGCCGACCCGCCGCTCTTCTTCTTGGCCGGCTGCGGCTTCATGATCACGTCGACCAAGGCCACGTCACTGTCGCCGCCGTCTCCCTCCTCCAGGACGGCCTTCGACTCCTCGTCCGACGACGAGTCCAACTGCAGCAGACTGATGGACAGTCCCTGTTCTCGGCGCTGCTCCAGCTTCTGCTGATACTGGAGCTTCCAACGCTCTAGAGCGTCGTCCAGCCCGGCGAAGAGGAGACTGGGATTGACCATCTGCGCCAACTTCGACGCCTCAATCTCCTTCTTCACTTTTACAGGGAGCTCCGGCACGCTCCAGCCACCTTCCTTCTGGGGGTCGCGCAGATCTTCTCGCTCTTTCTCGATCTCAGCGAGCTGGGGAGGGTTCTGCGCGGCGCGCTCCTCGAGCAGCAGCCTCTTCTCCTCCTCCATCTCCGCCTTGTACTGCGCGTAACGCCACATCGCTTCGGCGAACTCCCCCTGGCCGACCACGTCCGGCGGCGCCAATCCCGGGGTATCCTGCCAATACCGGCGCCGTCTCCAGTCCGTAGGGGTCTCGATGCCCCCCGCCGCTTTGTCTTCAGCCTCCTGATAGGCAGACTGTCGTGGATCCCACCCACTCTTCAGACGCCGCGGGAACTCACCAGGTCTCCTCCCCTGGTACTTCTGCTCGCCCTTGTCGTCGTAACGCATGGGCGCCAGCGGCTCCTTCCGCCCTGCCAGCGTACTGGTCAATGGCGTCGCCGCTTCTGTGTCGTCGTCGTCCGAAACATCGATCGGCTCCTCCTTGGGCACCCTAGCCCTCTCCTTAGCCAACTTCGCAGCCGCCTTCAACTCTTGGTCTGAGCGGCGTTCGATGTTCTGCGGCAACCGCTGTGCCTGCCGGTGCGAAACCGGCTGCGGCGCCGTCGACGCGACTCCGAGGTGGGAATCCAACCAGCTGGCGACCGTCTGCCGCTCGGCCCCGCTGTGACGCCCTCCCGACCTCGAACGACTCTGCAGTTGCGCGCCCCCTCTACCTCTCGACTGGGAACGCGCCCTCTGCTCGCTCGCCCTCCGAAGCTGCCTCATCTGCTCGTTTCTGATGTAGGCGTACACCTGCTTCTTCTGCTTCGGATCGAGCATCATCATGCCGCCCCGCTGACTCAGCTCACCCATCACGGTCGCGTGCACTTGGCTGCGAATCCGCTGGGCCTCCTTCCAAGGCAGGAGCTTAGGCTTCACGGGCGACACACTGCTTCCGCCGCCGTCGTCGTCTTCCTCTTCCTCCTCGAAGTCCTCCTCCTCCTCAGGAGGGGCAACTGGAGGGATCATCGCCCGCACTTGGTGCGCTTTCCTGGGCGTCTTCGACGGCGACTCCGAGCTCGTGTCATGGCCTGGCTCTCCGATGAGGGGGTTGCGATAGCGCCCGGGCCCTGGGTAGAAAACCAACGTTCCCCCCTTTCCAGGGTAGAACCCGGCACCACCACGCCCACCACCGCCACGGCCTCCGCTCCGACTCCGACTCGGTTGCTGACTTCGGCCTCTGCCGCGCCCTCTACCGTGATCGCCCTCTGGCGTCTTCACGCGCGGGATCGGAGGCATCAGCTGGGCGGCCTTCCGGCGCTCCAGAGCCTGCGCAGCCAACTCGCGCTCGCGCTCTACCTTCGCCAACTGATGCACCTCCTTCTCGGCCTTGGTCCACTTACTGCGATCGACAGGTCGATCCACCAAGTCCCGGACTTCGTCCTGCGACGCGGGCACCCCAGCGCCCTTCTGTCCGGCCGGTCCTCGCTCGGAGGCCGGCGTCGCCGCCTGGACTACGCCCGTCGGTGGTCTAGTGCGCACAAGAGAGCCGGCGCGCTCCGCCTGCCGCTCACTTTTGCGACCACTGTCGATTAGGGACTTATGGGTGGCCCCCACGGCGCCGCGCTTGAGACTGGCTCCCTGCGCCGACCCGCGGCCTCTCCCGGCCCGCTCCGTCTCCGACCGCCTTCCACTCTGGCCGGTCTGGACTTCCGGGACGACGCGCGGCGGCAGACTGGCCGTCCGCCCTCTCCGCGCGCCGCCACTTCCCTTGCGCTTTGGCACACTGGCACCGGCTTTTTGCGCAACAGCCGCTTGCAGCGCCTGGTCGAAAGCGCCGCTCGCCTTCACGCTAGGCTTCTGCGGCACCTTCTTCCTGGCTGCCTGCTTCTCTTCCCGAGAGCCCGAAGACTCCTTACTAGACCGGCGGGCCGACATTACCGTCGGCGCCGACTTCTCCTCTCTCGACTCTCTCTGCTCGACCGACTCGCTTGCCGACTTGCCGAATCGCTCTGAACGAGAAGGGAAGGTTTGTTGTTTCGCACACTCGAACTTCTCACTTTTGTCGATCAATTCAAAATGTTCGGAACGATCGCTATGTGAATTGTGCACGAACTGCAGGCAGCACAAACTGTAAACGGCGGACACGTCTTGCGTTGCGTCTTTGCTGCCGTTCATATAGTCTGCACCGTCCCCCTTCCCCCCCGAAAAGAGGATATTCGCCTCGAATAGCATTTGCACGGTCTCGTCGATGGTTCGACTGCGTTTCCCTGGCGCGCGCGTCGCGTCGGGAATTTGCGGCGAACAGTGACACAGTCGCGCGCCGCTCACGATGACCGGCTTGTCATTCGGCTTATCGACCGGCAGAATTTTCACCATGCCCTCTGGGTACACGCGCACCACACGATACGGACCCTCCCTAGGCAGTGTCCTCTTACACTCCTTACTGCTAGCAACCGAAGGGAGGTCACACGAGACACGATCACTGTCACCAAACACAGGCACACGCACGCGCACAGTGTCACCGGCCGCCTTCTCCTTGACTTGCGCCTTCTCGACATGGAGCTGAGCCTCGCTCTCCAGCTGCGCCAAGTCCTGCGGCAGACAGTCGATCGCCTCGTCTATGGTGGCGAAGTCCTCCTTCCTGAGAACATTCCTGGGCACTCTGTCAGGCGTCTCCAGCACTGGCAGATCTCCGTCATCACCCTCAGCGGCATAGAGGTCCAGGACCGGCTCACTAGGAGCCCGGTCCGGCCCGGCAGAGACTGCGTCAGCAGGCTCTGCTGCCGTTGCCCGGTCCGGCCCGGCATGCTTCGCTGCCGGGTCCTGCCCGTCGGGTGCTGACTGGGCAGCCTGCTGCTGCTGCGCTCTCGTCTGGCTTCTCGTCATCATGCGCAACATGCTGACCTGCTGCACGTTGGGGACCTTCACCAGAGCCTGCACGTCCACCTCGTGCAGCTCCAAGTCACCCAAATTCGACAGATTCTCATGCTCTGTCCTCCACCTGCTTAGCGCGTCCGGTACGTAGTTCAGCGCCCCTTTCTTGTAGTGGAAGATGGGCCTGAACGTGTCAATATCGACTATCCAGCGATAGAGACGACCCGTCGGCTCCTTGCACTTGGCCAACATGGTTAGCGCGTTGTGATCCGTAATCACGTGCACTTCCGGCGCGTTCAGCAGATAGTATCTGTACTTGCGCAGCCCGAATATCACAGCGAGCATCTCCAGCTCACTGATGGGGTAGTTGCCCTCGTGCTTATTCAGCCCTCGGCTCGCGTAGGCGACGGGGTGCAACTTTCCTTCTTCCCCCTGCTGCGCTAGCACCGCGCCAAGACCGTACTTGCTGCCGTCTACCTCCAGCCAGAAAGGTTTGGCAGCTTCCGCGGGTTGCAAGACCGGCGGACTGGTCAAGGCTCTCTTCAGGGCCGTGAACGACTCCGAGGCCGACTTCGTCCACCTGAAGCTCCTCGGGTCGCCCTTCAACGTCTCCGCCATTCCTCTGGCGATCTGCGCGAAGTCCTTGATGAAACGCCTCAAATAGCTGGCTAGGCCGTACAGCCTTCTGGCCTGCTTTTGCGTTTTTGGCTCTGGCAATTCGAGGATCGCCGACACAGTCCTGGGATCCACCCGAATGCCCTTCTCTGAGATGATGTGGCCCAGATAGGTCATCTCCTTGAGCAAGAACTCGCACTTGCTGGGCTTGAACTTCATGCCGACCTCGACGAAACGCTTGCAAATCCCGTCGATCTGCTCCACGTACTCGTCGATCGTGCACGCCGCCTGTCCGACGTCATCGATGTACACCGTGACGCCCCCCTTGTCCACCAGGGGTTGCAGCACCTTCATCATCAGGCGCTGAAAGATGGCGGGGCTGGCCGAGATCCCCATGGGCAGTCTGACGTACTCGAAGAGCCCTCTAGGCGTGCGAAACGCGGTCTTCGCCGCGTCCTCCGGGTACAAGCCCGCCTGGTAGAAGCCGCTGACCAGATCCCAGCGTCCCAGGTACCTTGGCTTCCGGCCAGCCATCTGCTCCAGCAACTCTACCGTATTCGACAGGGGGTATTGGGGCACCTTCACGTGACGGTTCAGACGCCGATAGTCTTGCGTCACTCTGTACCCCACGAAGTTGCCCTGGAGGTCCTTCCTCCTCACTGGCACGATCGGAGAGCTCCACTGGCTGTTGCTCTCTCTGATCACCCCCATTCTCAACATCTTATCGATTTCTTCATCGATTTGGGGTCTGATGTGTAGGGGAATCTGTCTCAGCGGCTCAGACACAGGCGCCGCGTCGCCAGTGTCTATGTGCACCTTCTCCAGGTTACACAGGCCCATCTCGTTCGGCTCTACTGCAAAGGCCTCGTGATTTCTCTTGAGCGCCTCCAGTACCTTCTCTCTGTCAGAAGGACAATGGCCGTCGCCAATCCGAACTTGTTCACAAATGAGCCTTTGCCGCTCTGCGATCTGCTCTGGCGTCCTCTTGGGAACACTGTACACGTGCCCCTCCATCTGCTCAGCGTCTGGGTGCCTCGCCGGGCTCGCCAGCTGTCCCAGTGTCTGCAGCAGATTGACGCGCGCCTCTGCGCTGTCCAGCACATCGGCTTCTTCGCAGACCTCCAAAGTCCCCAACTGGTGCCCTACTAGCACGGCGGCCAGCGTGTCCTCCCCGTAGGGGAACGGCACCTCTACCGTCAAGTCTTCTCCGACCTGAACCAGACCCACGTCCAGTGACTGCAGCTCGAACAGCTGTTCTTGCCCATTGCAGGGATAGATCCAGTCCGCAGGCTGGAAATAGCACAGCTGCCCCGCAAAGTGGTCTACCGTACCCACTTGCTTGCGCTTAGCGCCTCTCTTGCGCGGCCGCGTCACTTTCAACTTCAGCTTCGTGTCAGGTCCACTGCCGGTGCACTGGTCAAGCACACCCCAAGCGCGCCCAGCTCTCTCTGCAGCGCCCCTGAAGCGGCCCTTCTGATGAGCTTTGGTGTCACCGCGAGGTCCTAGTGGCGACTGCTGTGGTTGGCTGGGAGGGTGTCCCTGCTTCGCGCTAGGCGATGCCTGAACTGTCTCCTTTGCCTTCTCCTCAGCTGTCTTCCTCCCATTCAGGAGTACTTTGCCAGACGGCGCCTCAATGCGAAATTCCAAAGCTTCCAGCGCCGGCATGCCCATCAGCACTCCAGCCGACTCGGACATGGCGGACGAGACCATGAACTGCGTCAGACACTTCCGGCCCTCACACTCCAACTTCACATCCGTCATCCAGCAGTCTCCAATAGACGAGCCGTCCACTTGGACTGCAGGGTCCGCGACCCGACGGAAAATGAACTGGTGTTTGGGCGTCGACGCGTCAGCCGACCTGAAGAGCTTCCCAAAGGTCTTCTTGCTGGCTATCAGCGGCACCGTAGCACCCGTGTCCATCATGACGCTGATCCTCTTGCCCTGCACGGTGGCACGCAGCCACGGGCTGGATCTGGAGTAAGGCGCCCTCGGCCACTCTCCCTCCTTCACGTCGGACACGCCAGCGGCTCTTCTAGAGCTCTTGACGTCCACCGTCAAAACCTTTTCCAGCTCGTCCCAAGTCAGCTCTCCCGGCGGCAGCGTCTGCCTGTCGACCTCCTCCTTCACGGGCGTCACAGGCGGCGCCGGCTCACCGGTACCTCCAGTCTGCAACTGGTTGGTTTTCTGCGGCGGCGGCTTGGTAGGGCAGTTGCGCGCCAAGTGCCCCAGCTTGTTACACTGGAAGCACTTCTTCTCAGCGAGTGGAACAAAGGGTTTCGGTGGACCGTCGGCCTGGGCCCCTCCTCCAGCCTTCCCGCCAGAGGCGCCTCCAGAGCCTCCTCCGCCCTTAGGAGTGCCACCGTCGGCGCCGTCGCCACCGCGAGTCCACGGCTTCCACGGTCTACGACGCCCTTTCTTTCCCCCTTTCTCCGACCCACCGGCGGCCTCGCCGCTCTGCGCTTCGCCCTTGCTACCCTCGTTCTTCTTCGAGGTCGCCGCCGGCTTCTGCTTGCGCGCGTCGGCCGTCTCACCGCGCAACTCCAAGTAGTCACGGATCGACAGCACCAGGTCGTCGAGCGTGCCGTTCCTGGCCGTGTGCAACGCAGCACCCACCAGATCTTGTGGCAACCATCTCAGAATCTGGTTCTTCATGTTATGGTCCCACATCTGGGGCTGACCCGGCCACGCTTTATAGACCATGCTGCGCAAGGAATTCACGTACGTGTCGATTGACTCTCCGCCCCTGTTCCACTTCATGTTGTAGAACTGGGCCTGCAGCGTGAAATCGTTCCGACGGTCGGCGTAGCACGCCGTCAGCTGCGCCACTACATCTGCGTACGTGGCGTATCCAGGCTTGGCATCCCGGACCTGGTTTGCGATCTCCAGCGGCCCACCGCGCAGGTGCGACTGCAAAATCGGCAACCAGTGCAGCTGATTCACTCCCGTCAGGATCATCCGATCCTCGAACATACGCTGGAAAGTCGTCCAGTCATGGCCCCGTTCCCCACTGAAGGGTTGCAGCGAGCCCAAATCTCTGGCCGAGATCGACGGCTGCTGCGGCCTGACTGGTGGCAGCATCTGCGGTATCTGCAGCATCGGCGGCGCTACGACCGCGGGAGGGGGATTCGGCACGAACGGCGCTCCGAACTGCCTCTGTCCACCGCCTCCACCCTGACCTGGGGGCATTCCTCCTTGCCCTGGCGGCGCTCCGCCACCCTGCCCAGGTTGCTGCATCCCGCCACCAAGCCCACCTTGCCCACCGCCCACGGGCGGCGCTAGCGGCGCCTGGCCTGCCCCGGTGCCAGCGTTTGGCCCAACGTTCGCAGCGTTGTAGACCGGGCTTGGCACTAAGCCCCACCCCGTGCCTCCAGCGGCACCTCCGGGGTTGCCTCCTCCGTTCTGTGCGCTCGTTGACGGCAAGCCACTGAACTCGTCCATTCTCGTGGCGGCTACCGTATCCCCAGCAGTCTGCAACTGCATTTCCGACGCCGTTCTTCTCGGCGGGCCGTTCAGCGCACTCACCGCCGCCTGGGCAGTCAGCGCGTGGCGCGTTGTGACCGAGTACGGAGGGTTGGGCGGCGCCCCACTTCCTCCTGCGGTGCCGATCATGGCAGAGCTTGGTGGCTGTGACGGGTCGAGTAGTTGCGCGTCAACTCGCTTCTGCAGCTGCCCCAGAGAGGCCGACACCGGCTGCAATGTCGCGGCAACAATTCTCGACATTTGTCTCAGCATTTCCCTGTTGTCAGGGTCTTCCTGCTCACCAATGATCGCTTCCACTGACTCAGCCGCTAACTGAGGAGGGCAGTTTCTTCCGTCAACGACACCGCCGGCCGTCGCAGAATTCAACAGTCCACTCCCAGTTTGCGCCGTCAACCCACCGCGCGCCACCTCTGCCAGTTCACCCAACAAGGGCCCTGGAGGAAAATCCCGACCGGTCTCTCGGCGCAACTCGAACGGACTAGCCGTATTGAGCGAAGACCCACCGACCAACTGCTGCTCTTGGAGGGCAGCGGCTGCCGCAACGGCCGCCGCTACACACTCCTCACACTTCCACCGGCGGTTGGTCTGCAGGTCTCCACTCTGCGCCTCAACCACTCTCTCCGACGGCAAGCACTCCCTCTTGGAATGCGTATGGGCCCACTTCTGGCACCCACCCTCACAAAGCCGACGGAGCGAGCCTTCCTCCACCACTTCCTGGCAGAAGTGACACTTCACTTCCCCGTCTCCGCTCATCTCAGCGACTGGCACTGACGAAAACACAGGAGAACAGGGCGGCGTACGGTACACGGGCGATACAGCAGCGACAGACCTTTTCGCGGCGGGTATATCAACGCCTCGGCCTGTCCTCGTCAACACCATACACGCCTTCACGCGAACGCAACAGTAGGCACAGGAATTACAGGCGACACAACAACGGAACACCAAACGGTGACAAACCGCGATCCACCCGGGAGCGCCAGAAATGTAGACGAACCGACTGCCTACTTATAGAAGCTACGGCGGTTGGGCGCCGATCCTAGCACCAACTACAAGCAGCACAGACGGGAAACGCCTAACTGTCAGCAATGATCACCGCTGACCCAAGGAAGGAGTTGAAGCCAACCTTCTGCAGTGACCAGAGCCCACTTCTTCGATCTTCTCTTGTGAACCACAGTGCCACTCCGTTGTACTTGTTGTTGTTGTTGTATTCCGTTATTGTTACCTATGTATATTCCGTACCTATCCGTCCTTGCTATAATGCAGCGTTGAACGGGTTTTAGGCGCACGCGTATTCACGAGACCTAAGGAGGTCCGACGCACGTAAAGGCAACTACCTACCGAACGGGGAAGGGAGACAATGAAGCAAGGTGCCTTCCCCGGTCGGGCGAGCTATCACGAAGAGACGCGCTGCCAACACAATCAACGCAAGGTTGTTGGCAGCGCCACGATACACAAAGCACAGTGATCGCGTGGCGACATACGCCTTACTCTACACAGGGCGAGACAAAGACAACAGCGCTACCGTATCACACTGAATAACGGCAACGGCGGCGGAGGCGCTCGCTCTCCTTCCCACAAATTTGAGCTGCTTGAAATTGTCGAAATTTAAGAATTCTGACAAAAAGATATACCTAAATTCTTCAATGATAAAATCAGAAACTATTTGCTAAATACTTGGCAAACTATGCCCGACACAACCATGCAAAGACAATTTGAGATTTAAGCCATTTGAAATTGTCGAAATTTAAAGATTATAACAAAAATATCCCAAATTTCGTTAATTATAAAATCAGAAACTATTTGCAAAATACTTGACAGACTATGCCCAATGCATCAACGCAAAGACATTGTGAAATTTAAGCTGTTTGAAATTGTCAAAATATGGGAATTTTGACAATACCCTTAAAATATCCCTAATTTCGTTAATTATAAAATCTGAAACTATTTGATAAATACTTGGCAGACTATGCTCGACACATCCGTGTAAAGAAATTGTGAAATTTAAGCTGTTTGAAATTGTCGAAATTTGGGAATTTTGACAAAACCCTTGAAAATATCCCTAATTTCGTTAATTATAAAATCTGAAACTATTTGATAAATACTTGGCAGACTATGCTCGACACATCCGTGAGAAGAAATTTTGGAATTTAAGCTGTTTGAAATTGTCGAAATTTGGGGATTTTAACAAAACCCTTAAAAATACCCCTAATTTCGTTAATTATAAAATCTGCAACTATTTGATAAATACTTGGCAGACTATGGTCGACACATCCGTGAACAGAAATTTTGAAATTTAAGCTGTTTGAAATGGTCGAAATTTGTGGATTTTGACAATATTCTCAAAAATATCCTAAATTTCGTTAATTATATATGCTGAAACTATTTGCTAAATACTTGGCAGACTATGCTCGATACATCCGTGCAAAGAAGTTTTGAAATTTAAGCTGTTTGAATTTGGCGAAATTTGGGAATTTTAACAAAACCCTTAAAAATACCCCTAATTTCGTTAATTATAAAATCTGCAACTATTTGATAAATAGTTGGCAGACTATGGTCGACACATCCGTGAAAAGAAATTTTTAAATTTAAGCTGTTTGAAATGGTCGAAATTTGTGGATTTTGACAAAATTCTCAAAAATATCCTAAATTTCGTTACTTATATATGCTGAAACTATTTGCTAAATACTTGGCAGACTATGCTCGATACACCCGTGCAAAGAAGTTTTGAAATTTAAGCTGTTTGAATTTGGCGAAATTTGGGAATTTTGACAAAAACCTTGAAAATATCCCTAATTTCGTGAATTCCAAAATCCGAAACTATGTCACAAATTCATCGCGTCTTATGCCCTTTCCATTTCAGCAAAAACTTTCTCGATACGACCTGTAAATAAAAGTGTCATTTTTGACATTTTCATATTTTAATTGTTAATATCTCGAAATAGCGAAATTAGCAACAGAAACGGACAGCGGCACGTCACTCAGCGCATTCGACTCCATCGGGTGGCACTAACCGTCATGTCTGGTTGTTTGACACACACACACACACACACACAGACACACAGACACACACACAAACGAACGGACAATAGCGTCCGTATATATACTCGCCGCCCTGGGGGGCGGTGAAACAAGCTGTGTGTGTAAAAAGTTCAACCTATACTTTGTGTCTGTCAAATCTTGGTGAACAGTATAGTGAATTTCATTCGCATAATTTGCTGTATCTAGAGAAGGTGTCTTGAAAACGTGTACCACAATTCAAATGCAGCTATTACCACGATACGGTTGTCTGTACAACTGATCTAAAGCTCAGTGATATCGCCGCGTTCGCTATCTGGTATCGGCATGATACGACGCCGTTCATCTGAAGTTTTATACCTGTGGGAATACGCCGCATCCAAAAAACTTGCCAACTGTTTGGCGCAGTCGTTCTCTAAATTGCAATATTTCAAAACGGTAAAACCATGTCACAAATTCTTATTGGCTTACGACCTTTCAATTTCTGCATTCACATTCGTCAATAAGTGACGTTCTATTTTGGTCAATTTATGAAATTTCGACAAACAATTGCGTATTTCTGTCAAATTCAACATCGACAAAAAATTTCTTTTGTGTTACAAATTATCAGCGGTCCGTGCTCTTTCTATTTCTGAAGAAATTGCGTCGCTAGCTCATCAGGTGAAAAAGTCGATTTTTGACATTTTCATTTTTAATTGTAAATATCTCTAAATTTCAATTTAATAGAACTGTAAAAAATATGTCACAAATTTTTACTGACATACGGCCTTTCCATTTCTGTATTCACATTCGTCAATAAATGACGTTTTATTTTTTGTCAATTTGTAGAATTTTGACAAATAATCGCGCATTTCTATAAAATTCCACACTTGCAAAAATTTCTTTTGTGTTACAAATTATCAGCGGTCCGTGCTCTTTCTATTTCTGAAGAAATTGCGTCGCTAGCTCATCAGGCGAAAAAGTCGATTTTCGGCATTTTTATATTTTAATTGTAAATATCTCTAAATTGCAATATTTCAGAACTGTAAAACCATGTCACAAATTCTTATTGGCTTACGACCTTTCAATTTCGGCATTCACATTCGTCAATAAATGACGTTCTATTTTCGTCAATTTATGAAATTTCAACAAACAATTGCGTATTTCTGTCAAATTCCACATCGACAAAAAATTTCTTCTGTGTTACAAATTATCAGAGGTCCGTGCTCTTTCTATTTCTGAAAAAATTTCGCGGCTAGCTCATCAGGTGAAAAAGTCGATTTTCGACATTTTTGAATTTTAATTGTGAATATCTCGAAAATGCGAAATTAGCAACAGAAACGGACATTGGATCCATACTCAGCGACCTCGACTCCACTGGACCACATATGTCACATGTTTTACTTCGGTGCCACGGACAGACAGACAGACACACAGACAGACACACAGACATTGTCATCCGTATATATACACCTCGCCGCGCTGAGGCGCGGCGAAAAAAGAAGGGTGAGTCCAGAGGTCGTCGTCAGCCCACCCCTCAGGGGCCCCAGGGGCCCTTGGCTTGTCGTCGTCGTCGTCGTCGTCGTCGTCGTCGTCGTCGTCGTCGTCGTCGTCGTCGTCGTCGTCGTCGTCGTCGTCGTCGTCGTCGTCGTCGTCGTCGTCGTCGTCGTC
>JASAMZ010000049.1:0-5000 GCA_030248115.1 Linhomoeus sp. GSCO2_2 | reverse complement strand
AAATCGGCCCACCGGGGCTAAAGTTATTCGAGCTCCCGACCCTTCACTTTAAAAAACAAGTCTCTTTTAAAAAGCGGAGTGGTTTTGAGTTTTGAATTTTTACTGAGATTGTAGCAAGGCCCTTTCCGGTTTCGTGCAGCGTCTTTGACTCCCCTCGCGACTACACTTTTTGGAGTGGTCTTGCTACGCAACATTGTTATCGCTCGGGTTTAATTCTTTACACCAAGAAAATCTTTTCAGACTAAATAAAAAAAGACACTGGAATCTAACGCAAAACTACAGGTTAATTGTGAGCATGATTTGATGTTGGGTTGCAGTGAGCTCTTCAGCGATGTCAAGACCGCCGCTCTGCAACGCACGAGTGCCAAGATATAACAAACCAAAATCTGCAGTTTTCATCGCGTTTTGGTTACTGTAATCCTCTCATTGACCTTTTGAAACTTTTTGTTGTCGGATTCTTGCTCAGAGGTCGAGCGCTTCATTTTGATATGCGATTCGACTAGGTTCGATGAAGTTTTGACTTTTCGCGGACATTACTTCGGGATACTGTAGCGCGCAATTTCTAAAACTTGTTATTATTTCGTCGTCACAGTTCGCGAGAGAAGTCCGAGGGCTACCCGTCGATGTGTCGAACTAAACCCAGCGACGTCAGACAAGCGAGTTATTAAGCCCGAAGCAAGCGTGTCGTTTCCAGTTTTCGACGCGTTTTGGTTACTGTAGCTCTCTGTTTAAACTTTTGAAACTTTTTGTTGTCGGATTCGTGCTCAGGAGCTCGAGCGCTTCACTTTGATATGCGATTTGACTAGCTTCCGTCAACTTTTGTCTTAAAATGGACCCCACTTTGGGATACTGTAGCGCGCGAGTTTGAAAACTTATTTTTGGTTTGACTACTCAGGTGGCTAGAGGAGTCCGCGGGCTACTCGCCGATGTCTCAAACTCCTTCCTACGACGTCAGACGAGCGAGTTATTAAGTCCGAAGCGAGCGTGACGTACGCACGTACGTACGTACACGTACGAACGCACGCACGCACGCCGAGCTCTTGATATGGTCCGCTCGGCTGAGGCCGAGCGAAATAACCCTGTACCGTTGGGTGGCGGACAAATGTCTACCGATCTGACCTCATGAGACAAATGCGGCGTTTGTCCTCGTTTGGCAAATTCAGATCAAAAGTCTCGCTTCGGGAGGATCATTCTAATCATAACTTGGGTAGGCATCTACACTTGTCGTCCTCTTTAGCTGGGCATGACTCCCAAGGAGTTCATTGAGAAGGTCATTGAGGTCGGAGGCCTGTGGGACGTCGTCCTCTGAAGACAGCACAGCCATGGCAATATCTCTCTAGGATTTGTTTGGAAATATAGATAAGGCAGACTAGGATTAAGTACAAGTCGATTTGCCTTGACTCTAAGTGGAACTATGTATGTACTGTGTTTGACAAGTTGTTATCCAAGACATTGCAACGACAGAGAAGCTCACACGCAGCAAACTAACTCTTACAGCAAAGATTCATGACATAAATAGAGTTGCCGACATTGATCCCCTCCGCCTACACAAGACTAAACGTCCGCAGACGAAGCGATCGCGAGACCGTCTGCAGAAACGACAACGACAAGAAGAATATATATGGAGAAAAGGAAGTAATTAATTATTATAGGCAGAGAGCGACACTCATGTGCGCTCACCTCTCAACTCAGTCAGTCCAACCGGTTCGTACGCCAGAGGGGGAGGGGAGGAGGAGGAACACATAGACGGACACAGAAGTGACATTGTAATACTAGTATCGGCGGCGAGGCTCTGTGTTCGCGCTCCGAAGACATTCGTTCTCATCGGAGGTCCGGCGTATCATCGTCGTCGTAGTAATAGTCTGACCAAAACAACCAATTGCCTATATCTAGAAGTTTCAAGTATAGTACAGCAACATGCACCTACTGAACAAGGCGGCAGCGTTGGCCAGCGCCGACTCGGCCACACTCGCACTGGCGAGTGGGACCAGTCACCTGAGCAGCCTCGAGCTCTTCCCACAGTTTGCCGAATTGGTGACAACTTTGTTGTGTTGAGATGCAGCATTCTTGAGAGTTCCCCATGAGTCACTGTTCAGTATGGCGTCACGGTGGACCAGCTCATCAACTCCGATATCCTTATAAGCCAAGAGGTAGCCCATTTCGCGTCGTCGCCGTCGTCGTCGTCGTCGTCGTCGTCGTCGTCGTCGTCGTCGTCGTCGTCATCGTCGTCGTCGTCGTCGTCGTCGTCGTCGTCGTCGTCGTCGTCGTCGTCGTCGCCGTCGTCGTCGTCGTCGTTGTCGTCGTCGTCGTCGTCGTCGTCGTCGTCGTCGTCGTCGTCCCCCAACATGGTCCTATCTTTGGTCACTGATATTTTCAGACGAACGATGCGCTGCTGATGGGAATCGTTGCTAGAGGGGTGAGTGTCGAAGCAAGTTATGCAATCCTGCTGCCACAGATATGGGCTTGGATAACTTTGGCAAGACGCATGCAATGGTACCTTGTTGTATCTTCAGCTGGACATGACTCCCAAGGAGTTCATCCTCAAGGTGATCGACAACGGAGGAATGTGGGCCATTTCCCCCAACGACATTTCCGAGGGCGTCGTGGCGCTGTCTAGCGGCGAGCCTGTCGGCAACATTGGGCCCGGAGACATCGATGAAACCTGCATGTTCCCCTTCTTCGCCAAGAAGGTACACCGTGCGCCATTTTTTCGCCCGGCCTCAGCCGGGCGAACCCCTACGAGAGCTTTTCGTGCGTGCGTGCGTTCGTTCGTGCGTTACGCTCTCAGATCTCGGTGTTGGAAAGTCGTAGGGAGGAGATCTTGGGCTCTACGGAAAGCTCTCGACTCACTGGTAATGTCGCTAAGAGACTTCGAAATTCAAAAGTTTGAATTGCGCGCGCTACAGTAACCCGAACGTCAAAACGGAAAACGGCTGTAACTCGCTCGTCTTACGTCGTAGAGCGGCGCGCGATAGGTCAACTAAAACGTCTCGACGTGCTCTTTCGTGCGGCATAAAACTTTTTTAATTACGCAAACACGCAACACGAAAAGCGACATTCTCGACTCCGTTAGCACTAAATTTACTCTACTATGCTCGTCTTGCGTCGTAGAGTGATGTTGTTGGGTTGTTTCGACAAATTTGGATTCATTGAGCATTCGAGCTCGTATGGTGCGCGACTTTGAAATTTGAATTTACGACTTACAGTAATCCAAATGTTGGACAATAGAAAACAGCTCTAATTCTTTCGTTTTACGTTGAAGAAAGGTCTGTCGTAGTTCGTTTGAAAGCTGTCGACGTGTTCTTTCATGGGATATCGAAAAATTTTCAATTTAGTAAATACGCTTGAAGAAAATCCACATTTTCGACATTCTTGACGCGGAAATAGGTAGCTTCGTCTAGCGGGTAAAATACTGCTCTCGCAGCGTTAACGACGTCCGACAAATCGTTGAAAGCGTATGACGTGTCGTTGTATGGTTTTGAAAATGTCGAGAATTTCTCTGTAGAATGTATATAATCTAGAATTCTTAGGTACAGAAAGAGTTACGAACTGCTCGTCTTACATAGCAGTAGTTTTATTTTGTTCTAGGTTGCAATAGTAGTCAGCGACTAATTTAATACGGTGCATTGTAAACACTGAAAGTTTGGCGAATTCTAAATCGCTATGATTGCGTACTGCTTCAATTGTGGTGAACGATTGCGTTCTGCGCTCTGCTTCTTCAAGTTCTAATCCACTTGGAATGGAATGCGCTTTCAAGACTGCACTGCGAAGGACGTTGTCGCCGTCGCAAAATTCGCTCGCCGCATGAAGAATAAATGCACGTGGCAGCCCTTTCCTAACCGCGCGGAAGGTAGGGGGTAGTATTTTGCTGCAGCGAGGCTGCGGCGACGCCGCCTTGTCTAGTGCTATAGCTCAACGTTGGTGCGCGCATGGCGCCTTCATACTAGGCGTATGCGCGCGCATCAGCCTACAAGGCAACTCGCTCGCTGGCTGCTGCGCGGCCCTAGCCTCATTCTTTCCCGCTCAGCGCGTTGACTTTACGGAGCGTACGTAAGAAAGTTAGTTAGTCGGTCGTCAGTTCTCTTTCGTTGGTCGTCGAGCAGTTCTCGCCGCTGTCGTTTGGTGAGGAGACGATGCAATACACAACGCTTTAGTGCCTAAATAGTGCCGCAATCGGAAATTCCAATTTTCGCGGGAAATACTGCGTTTTGTTGCGGAAAAACGCAGTTTTCACGCGTAAATTGTGGGTTTTCGGTTGTGTAACGTTGAAAACCAACCCAATCGCCAAAGAGTAGGGTCAAAATATAAGTATTCTACAGCGCGCGTGAGAGCAGGGAGTAGGGCGGACGCAACACATGAGCTCTTTGAGGACTGACAGTTTGTCCGCTAGACGCAGCTGAATGACGCACAATGAATGAATGACGTTTGAATCTTAGACTGAGTAGACATGGCAATGTAGCTCAAGTTGTGAGACGCAATGTGAGGCCCACAGATTGTAAACCAAAATTAATAAAACTTTTTGAAATTGCAAGTGTTTGGTTGCTACTAAAATCAATAAATTAACTGGGTTTCAATAAAATAATCATTTATCTTGGATTTTTTGGGCCTCACTGGAGTGTAAGATATGCGCTCCCGGTAGGCGGATATCTACAGGCGTTAGGCCTAATCTAGCACTAGGCTGAGAAAAGCAGTTCGCCGGTTCTTCTCTCCTGGCGCGTGTCTTCTAGCTCGCCATCTGTGCCATTCCACTGTGAGGCGAATACAGCCAGGTTCGACACACAGTTTCCGTTTTCGGATTTTCTCGGAACAGCACTTCAACTCGCCAAAGCAAAACCAAACGACAACGAGGCAGCACTTCTTTAGAGAGCGACTTCTGGAAGCTGCTACCTTACGAATGATTCGAATTATCGCGCTCGACTAACAAAGGGCTTCCGACGGAGATAGAAATTGGGCGCGAAACCAAACCTCAAAACACAGGCCGCTCGGCGCAACCAATCAGC
>JASAMZ010000047.1:0-14889 GCA_030248115.1 Linhomoeus sp. GSCO2_2 | reverse complement strand
ATTATAATTAATGAAATTTAGGATATTTTTAGGCGTTTCGTCAAAATACCCAAATTTTGACAATTTCAAACGGCTTAAATTTCAAAGTTTCTTTTGCACGGAAGTATCGAGCATAGTCTGCCATGTATTTAACAAATAGTTTCGGATTGTATAATTAAATGAATTTACGTATATTTTCAAGGTTATTGTCAAAATTCTGAAATCTAAACATTTTCAAATAGCTTAAATTTCAGAATGTCTTTGCATGGTTGTGTCGGGCATAGTCTGCCAATTATTTAGCAAATAGTTCTATACTAGGGTCTATAGCCTGTCTATCAGCACGTTGCAGCTTCAGAGACCGATGACGCGCAGCTGACGCGCTGCAGCTTCAGAGACCGCAATGCGCGGTTCAGCTGACGTGCTGCAGCTCCAGGAGACCGATGTCGCGCAGCTGAGGTGCTGCAGCTTCAGAGACCGATGTCGCGCAGCTGACGTGGTGAAACTCCAGAGACCGATGTCGCGCAGCTTGACGCGCTGCCGCTTCAAGACGGCCCGTGACAAGCGGGGCCTGAAAAAGCGACGTTTTGCGCTTCGCGTGTGGCCGTGACCCGTGCGCCGTTCTTGATCAGAAGACAAACCGACGTTTTGCGCTTCGCCTGTGCCCGTGACTCGTGCGCCGTTGCACCGTTCTTGGTCAGCAAACGAAACCCCGTGTTGACGGTGCTTTGACAGTGTGTCAGTAGCGGGCCCAGGGGGCCTCAGGGGGGGCACCGCGCCTCCTTAAATACGGTCCGACCTTTGAGAAAAAATTTGTTAAACCTCACACGAATATAAAAAAATTTCGCCTGCGGCGCTATTTTGTAAGAGAATTTGGCATTTAGGGACCAAAAATCGCCGACTTTTTGCCTGCGGCGCTCAATTTAGGCAAATTTTTGTACAGGGGAAAAGGCGAAAAAACGTAAAAGTTTTCGCCTGCGGCGCACCAAAGCAATACGTAACTGAACGAAAAAAGGGAACAAAAAACATACGGGCAATTGCTTCCTGGAGCTCGTTGGCCCCCCACTCCGCCGCTTGAAAAGCGGGGAGAAAAAAAAAAAAAAAAAAAAAAAAAAAAAAAAAAAAAAAAAAAAAAAAAATAAATTTTTTTAAAAAAAAAAAAAAAAAATATAAAAAGATTTTTTAAAAAAAAAAAAAAATAATCAAAAAAAAAAAAAAAAAAAAAAAAAAGGAGTGCTATAGGAGCGGTAAAGCCTACAGTTAACATAACCAGAGCTAGCGCTCGCTAGGAAGCACTTAGGGAGCCGAATTTTTTTTAAAAGATAGCTTGTGTCGACGCGCAGCGTGCTCGGGGGTGAAAAATTTCGGCGGTGGAAAAAGAATTTTGCGAAAAAATTCAAAAATTCGAATTTTTGCTAAGTAAAAAAAAAAACAGGACGCCATAACTTTCGCAAAGTGGCCCGAATTTGGTGATTTTTGGATATGTTGTAGGCCTTTGGGTCGTCTAGGCGACATCGCCGGAACGGGCTCTCGAGGTGGTCCGACGCGGGAGTACGGTAGAAAATTCAAAATTTAAAATTTTTTTCCGACCTTTAAAAAATCATACAACTTGAGTTTGCGACGGTGGATCCTCGGCAAACTCTTCTTCTACTTATCATAGACTGGTGACTTGCTGATGACTGATTACGGTGATAATAGAGGGTGTAGGTGAGGTGCGATGCCACAAAATGGAGTGCTAGTCGCGTCTTGGTCCAGGTTAACCGCAAGCCCCTTTGGAAGGTCCTTTAGCTGCGCAGCAAGCGTTGTCTTTCCAGTTGGAGGAGCCGTCACTGTAGACTTCCTGAAGAGACGATTGAGCTCAACAGTGTTGCAACTGCGCTTGCGTTGGGACACGAGCGCCACCTTCTTCCAGATGGGGACGGTCTTCTTGAGCTCGTCGATTGCGAGACGGGACGCCGCCTGCGCGTCCGCCCTGTGGGCGCTGCTGATGGCGATCACGACGCTGTCCTCCGTCGGCGCTACCACTCTGGAAGTTGGCGAAGGTCTTCAGTCGCTTGTCTGCCATCAACTGGTGACGCTAGCGCACCCAAGCCGGTGGAGAATTGCGATGCGGCGAACGGCGGGGAACTGACGCTGGATCTTTCCGGCTAGAGAACTCATTTCTTCCAGCGCCATGGACTCGTAGGCCTCGTACTCGAGTCGGACGACGTGCTTCCCTTGGAAATGGTCCCTGGTCGTCCCTGCGATGCAACACTCGTTTATGGAGACAATCTATGATCTCTGGTCTGCTTCGACTTGACTAAACATCGAGTCAAAGGCATCCCACCACAGAAAGAAGCGATGGCGCCGCAGGCGGAATGTCGGACGAAGTCGATGACGTCCACAAGCGGCAGCCGTTGACGAAGCAGCCCCACCCACTGAGACGACGACTGCTGCCTGATCGCCACGTATGCGCGGCGCAGCATCTCCTCCACTGGAAGAGTGCCATCCAGCTCGACGACTTCGCCTTCGGCAGCACTGGAATATGCGAAGCTTCTCACACCACCGCGGCTTTCATCAAACACAAGTACGCTTATTTCAATCTGCCTCTAGGAGGGGCGCTTATTGGAGGGGAGGGAAGGGGGGCGTTTATTAACTCGACCCCTTGAGAGTGGCTATTTTTCCAAAAAATTTTCCAGTTGTGACATATTGTGTACATTAGCATTGATTTTACACTGAAACTGTTGAGCTTTTGATCAAAACACGTACCATTAGTCGTTGTGTTGTAATAGGTTGGCCTAGGGTATCTTGTGTTAGAAATCGTCACAGAGCATGTATGGCAGTGCTAGTACTACTGGTACTTGCTAAAGTTGGTCGCTTGGGCGGGGGGCGCTTATTTTCTCAACCTTCCTCTAGGAGGGGCGGTTATTGGAGGATTTACGGTATGTCGAGCGCACCCCAGTTGTCGCGCCTTCTCCTGTTCGACGTAGTAGGGCCAGACGAACTGTTCGAAGTAGCCAGGTACGTCGGGCGGATCGTACGCTCGCTGCTCCCTGCGCCGTTTGCACTCCTCGTACTCGAGCGTCAGCCAGACCTTCGCCGAGCAGAGCTTCGCCACGCGACGCTCGTCGAAGATCATGTTTCCCTCCAGCAACAGCACCTGTAGCGCGACGCGACGCAGTCACGACGTCCTTCGAAGTATCTCAGAGAATTCCCCACCTTCGGCGCCTGGCGCTCAGCTTTCTCGATATCATCCAGCAATCGGTCGAAATCGACGGCCGACGGTTTGTCGTAGTTCCAGTGGTTCAGCTGGGGAATCGGTTCCAGTGCTTCGTGCTCGCACGGGAGGTAGTAGTCGTCTTGTGACAGCAACTGCGTCGACACCCCTTCGCTCTTGAATCTCTCGATGAGACCATTGCAGAGAGTCGTCTTCACTCCACAGGTGACTCCGCTGACACCGATCACCAGCATTCTTTACAATAATGAAAGAACTTTTAGTCTTGCTCTGAGAAGTACGAAACCTGCGCGACTTGGCTACGCGAATGGGTCTCAAGCTAGCTTCAAAAGAGCATCGTGCAACTAGCGTATAGTCTCATAGAACGTGACATCAACAAACGTGAGACAAACGACGATAAGGGAGGACAAACACTAGCTCCATACTGAAGGCATTCGCATTCTCAGCAGTGCGTACGACAAAACAGAGCCGTACGCATCAACGTACATAATAAAAGCCAGCTACCTATGAAATTACGATGGACGGTCGGACAACTACTGTGAGAAGTCGTCGTCTCGGGCGGAATCAGAGAAGGAATCACCGGGTGCCGACTGACGCTTCCTTCTGTCGTCACGACCGCTCTGTTCGACTTCTTCAGCAGACCACTCCATGGCGTCCGCCCCTTCTCGGGCGCCTTCTAGAGCGAGCTCGTGTGGGCGCCACGCGACACGCGACACTCCCGCGGCCCGGCCCGCCGGCCCGACAGCCACGCCCGGGGCGCGAGGCCTGGGGCAGGAGCCGAGCCGGGCGGGTCATTTTTCGAGGTACCGAACAGGGCGACTTGTTGTTTTGGCGTGTGACATAAGTGTTCAAATCAGCAACCCAAAAACAGGTCAGCGCAATAATAGCCAGCGCGGTCATAACTACCACTCAATCCCCACGGGCGGCACTAATCCTGGCGGTGAAAGCCGGGAGCCAACCGCGGGCGGCCGGGCGCCGGCGGCGTCGCTGCGGGGGCGCGGTGGAGGGGATACACTCGGGCTGCGACGGGGGCGGGAAAGGGACGCTGCGGCTGCGGCTGTATGCGCAAGCGCCGACGGGGCAGTGGTGGGGTGGCTACGACCACCTAGCACACGCAGCGCCGCGAGCTTGCCCGCCCGCCTGCCGCTCCGTCCGTCGCCGGAGCAGTCGACGGCTAGACCACCGCAAAAGCCGGGGACGTGACGCCCGCGGGGCCGCTGCGTCGCCGGCGGCCGGACCGGCGGCTGCGGTGCCTCCCCCCCCCACCTCGTTGACTCCGAGCGAGCTGACGCACTCGCAGCCCAGGAGTTGCCCAGCGCCCGTGGACAGAGAAGCACGGGGCGACGACGCAGGAACTAAAGACCCTAGCACCGGGGCACGGGTCCTCCGACGGGGGATCAGTGGGCGTCGAAGGGGAGGCGGGGGGCGGAGGGGGGGCCGCCCCTCCCGGCCCGGCCCCCGCCCGGCGCCGCCCCCGCCCCCAGCCCGCCCCACCCCGGCCCCGGCCCCGCAACCTCCGCCGCCGCCGGAGGGCGCAGGGCCGTGGCGGAGGGGAGGCGGGGGGACTCGATCGGGACGGCGGGGGGACTTTCGGCAGATGGAGACAGCGATACTATCGCACAACGACAGCTCTGCGTCCGGTTCTTCTTGCGCCCCGCGACCCTCCGTCGTCTTCTCAATGCTGCTGCTGGCCATAACGGTTTCACTTGACGGTAGCCTAGCCACCAGAGCTTCGTCTCACCCAAGTGGAAGTCGAAAGCGAGAGCTAGAGCTGGCCAGCTGAGTCGCAGCCGATATAATCAAAACCAATTGCCAGGGGGGGTTTTTATGAGAACACAACACAGGTACATTTCAGGAAAGTTCCCCCCTACTGGGGGGTAAGGACAGGTGAATTTGTTCGCCCTAAAGAAGACTGATGATGAACAGGCTGTGTATCTCAGATGACTTCGGGGCCTCTACTACACGAACAAATTCAGCGTGCTCTGTTCACGCGCACGGCGCTTATCACGTGCGCACAACGTACATGCGGAGTACGCTATTTACCACTATCAAAACGTGTGTGCTTCAGTGCCTGCCACCGCATCTCACACAACACAATGTCTGCACTCAGCGCAACGCGAGGGTGGCAGACCCCATGCTCTAACCCCCACTTTGACCGCTCAACCATGCACGCAAGCAGAGGGCTTCACATGCTAACAGGGCTTCTGGAGGTATTAACGTTGGTAAATGCACATTCTGCACTAATGCTGGGTAAGCGCTTTGCAGTACACACACAAACGACAAACAAAGAGACCCATAATTTGGTGAGAGTTGGGCACCCATATACAGAGCACGCTGAATTTGTTCGTGTAGTAGAGGCCCCGAAGTCATCTGAGATACACAGCCTGTTCATCATCAGTCTTCTTTAGGGCGAACAAATTCACCTGTCCTTACCCCCCAGTAGGGGGGAACTTTCCTGAAATACACACCCTGTCCATGTCCACGAAGTGGACACCTTCAGCGGGAGGGGGGGGGGGGGGGTCGGGGTTGGGGGGGGGGGGGGGGGGGGGGTGGGGGGGAGGGGTTCCTCCTCACGGACAGGTTTGCAGGAGTGGGTAGCATTGAGGTCATGAGCAAATGGCAGATCGAATCCAGAAACACTGGATTCGTGTTCTGTGTCCTCGAAAACCCCACAGGAGGTTGGATGGACAGACAGGTGTGGCCACAGGAGGTTGGATGCACAGACAGGTCTGGCCACAGGAGGTTGGATGCACATACAGGTCTGGCCAGAGGAGGTTGGATGCACAGACAGGTCTGGCCACAGGAGGTTGGATGGCTGCCCTAGCCCTAGCTGGCCCTAGCCTGCACCAGTAGAGCTCGGCCATCTTGAGGCAGGCCCCGGGTCCGTACTCAGCCGGACTTTTGTCACCGCGTAACTTTTTACTGGGATGACTTAGAAAGATGAAATGTTTTACACATTTATTCACCCTATGGTGGTCTAGACCGGATCAGTTCGATTGGCGCCCTAGCCTGCACCAGTAGAGCTCGGCCATCTTGAGGCGGGCCCCGGATCCGAACCAGAAGTAACGTTTGGGACCATGTAACTTTTTTCTTACGCAACCTAGAATGATGAAATGTTCTACACATTTGTTCACCTTATGATGTACTTTGGTGGTCAACATCGATTGGCGGCCCAGCGTGCACCAGTGGAGATCGGCCATCTATAGCTGAGCCCCGCGTGCGTACCGATTCCACCCTTTGGGACCATGTAACTTTTTATTTAGGCAACCTAGAAAGATGAAATGTTTTACACATTTGTTCACCTTATGATGCGCTTTGGTGGTCAACTTCGATTGGCGGCCCAGCATGCACCAGTAGAGCTCGGCCGTCTTGAGCCGAGCCCCAAACCCGAACCAGAAGTAACGTTTGGGACCATGTAACTTTTTTCTTACGCAACCTAGAATGATGAAACGTTCTACACATTTGTTCACCTTATGATGCACTTTGGTGGTCAACATCGATTGGCGGCCCAGCATGCACCAGTAGAGCTCGGCCGTCTATAGCTGAGCCCCGAGTGCGTACCGATTCCACCCTTTGGGACCATGTAACTTTTTATTTAGGCAACCTAGAAAGATGAAATGTTTTACACATTTGTTCACCTTATGATGCGCTTTGGTGGTCAACTTCGATTGGCGGCCCAGCATGCACCAGTAGAGCTCGGCCGTCTTGAGCCGAGCCCCGAACCCGAACCAGAAGTAACGTTTGGGACCATGTAACTTTTTTCTTACGCAACCTAGAATGATGAAACGTTCTACACATTTGTTCACCTTATGATGCACTTCGGTGGTCAACATCGATTGGCGTCCCAGCATGCACCAGTAGAGCTCGGCCGTCTATAGCTGAGCCCCGAGTGCGTACCGATTCCACCCTTTGGGACCATGTAACTTTTTATTTAGGCAACCTAGAAAGATGAAATGTTTTATACATTTGTTCACCTTATGATGCGCTTTGGTGGTCAACTTCGATTGGCGGCCCAGCATACACCAGTAGAGCTCGGCCGTCTTGAGTGGGACTTGACGTGGTAAGTGAGCCGATCCGCGCGCGTACCGGATCTGACCTTTGTGCATCCATATCTCAAGAACCATACAACCTAGAAAGATGAAATGTTTTACACATTTATTCACCCTATGGTGGTCTAGACCGGATCCTTCGATTGGCGCTCCAGCCTGCACCATTAGAGCTCGGCGTAAGTGAGCCGAGATCCGCGCGCATACCGGATCTGACCTTTGGTCCTCCATATCTCAGGAACCGTACAACATAGGAAGATGAAATGTTCTACACATTTAATCGCCCTATGGTGGTCTTGGGTGGATCACTTCGATTGGGGCCCTAGCTTGCACCACCAGAGCTCGGCCGTCTGGGAGTCGGGACTTAGCCAAAATTTCGGCCATTTTTTTGATCGGGGCCTACGACCGCAATACTTAACCGATCTCTGTGATTTTTTAACATAATAAATGCGGTTAGTGGGCGGTTCTAACGCGCCATAAACCACTGCCCTAGCTAGTACCGTTCGCGAGAACGAGGCCGAAAACATGGCAATCAGTACAAGATTGGTTAATTTTTCGACAGTTTTCATTTAATATCTCAGGAACCACTCAACCGATCGGGCTAAAATTTTAGCACAATACTTCTTGTTACTATGAACAACTATGCTGAAAATTTCAGCCCGATCGGTTAAGTCTACCTATATGACGTAGTACTAACCCCTAGTCCCCGGGGGCGCACTGGCCCCGGCCGAACAAATTGGGTTGAGCGCTGACGCGCTCAACCCGATACTTCCAAGAGAGTGTCAAGTTTCTTGGCTGTCGTTGACAAGTGATACGTGACACTCCTTGAGTGTCAGATAGGCACTCCGCGTGATTGTTTTAGCAGACGGGGGCATAGGTGCAGGCCACCCGGAGGCCGGGGGGGGGGGGGGGGGGGGGTTCTTCTTAAGGAAAATTTTCGAGAGGGGGGGGGGGTACCGGTACCCGGAAAATCAATTTAGAATGGCCAAAAATGTGCCTAAAACGCCTTATTTTGGTCGAAAACACGCTAATTTGTGCATAAATAGACGAAATATAGCGCCGCAGGCGAAAATTTGGACAAAATAGGACCAAAAACTACCAAAAATACAAGAAAATTTCCGAAATTCCGAGATTTGTTTCCGAATTTCGGATGCCAGGGGGGGGGGGGGTCTCCGGAAAAATTTCCTGAGGGCCATGGCCAGGGGGGGGGGGGTCCCCCCCCCCCCCCCCCCCCCCCGCCTGCACCTATGGACGGGGGCACAGAAACCAACAAGTGTTGCATCCCGTTAAATTTGTTCGTTCCCAATTTTTCCAGTGTAGAACTAGGGTCTATGGCCCGGGGCGGGCCTAAGCAGATGCCATACACTTAGAGGCCGATGTGGCGCAAGTGACGCGTTGGAGCAGGCTGTACTGACGACGATGAGCGCAGGCTGTACTGACCGCTGACTGTCTATAGCCACTCACAATGTAGAATGCCAGCGGCGCCCCAATTGTACAGGCGCGCCATATCTACGCTACACAGCGGAGGATCCCCCGCTGGGGTGGACGGCGTCGGTTTCTACAACAAGCTTTGTGTAAAAACTCTGGCACCACGTTGGCATCAGTGTAAACTTGAGAGCGTGTGCGCGGTAATGTGCACTGGATAGTGAAGTGCCGCTAGGCATTTAGCCGACAATCTGGTGGGGTATCGCCGCAATTGGTCTTAGATTTGTTCGTGGTACCTGATCCACATATGGATCAGAAGATTCGCCGCAGACACACTGTGCGCTTATAATTGTGGTGACTGATCCATAAATGGATCAGAGAATTCGCCGCAGGCACACAGTGCAATAAAAGCGTCTAAATGAGACGACGCCCTATTGAAAAGGGAATAAATGGGACGACGCCCTATTGTAAAGGGCATAAATGGGACGACGCCCTATTCTTTTGGGCTTAGGGCCTGAAATTGTCGAAATTTGGGAATTTTAACAATACTCTTGAAAATATCCCTAACTTCGTTAATTATAAAATTTGAAACTATTTGCTAACTACTTGGCAGACTATGCTCGATACATTCGTGCAAAGAAGTTTTGAAATTTAAGCTGTTTGAAATTGTCGAAATTTGGAGATTTTAACAAAACCCTTGAAAAAATCCCAAATTTCGTTAATTATAAAATCAGAAACTATTTACTAAATATTTGGCAGACTATGCTCGATACAGCCATGCAAAGAAGTTTTGAAATTTAAGCTGTTTGAATTTGTCAAAATTAGGGAATTGCGAAAGTACCCTTGAAAATATCCCTAATTTCGTTAATTATAAAATCTGAAACCATTTGTTAAATGCTTGACAGACTATGCTCCATGCATTCGCGCAAAGAAATTACGAAGTTCAAGCTTCTTGAAATTGTTGAAATTTGGGAATTTTGACAATACCCTTGAAAATATCCCTAATTTCGTTAATTATTTAATCTGAAACTATTTGATAAATACTTGGCAGACTATGCTCGACACATCCGTAAAAAGAAATTTTGAAATTTAAGCTGCTTGAAATTGTCGAAATTTGGAGATTTTAACAAAATCCTTAAAAATATCCTAAATTTCGTTAATTATATTCGCTGAAACTATTTGCTAAATACTTGGCAGACTATGCTCGATACATCGGTGCAAGGAAGTTTTGAAATTTAAGCTGTTTGAATTTGTCGAAATTTGGGAATTTTGACAAAAACCTTGAAAATATCCCTAAATTCGTGAATTCCAAAATCCGAAACTATGTCACAAATTCATCGCGTCTTATGCACTTTCCATTTCAGCAAAAGCTTTGCCGATACGACTTGTAAATAAAAGTGTCATTTTTGACATTTTTATATTTTAATTGTAAATATCTCGAAATAGCGAAATTAGCAACAGAAACGGACAACAACACGTTACTCAGCGCATTCGACTCCATCGGGTGGGACTAACCGTCATGTTTAGTTGTTTGACACAGACAGACAGACACACACACACACGAACAGACATTAGCGTCCGTATATATACTCGCCGCCCTGGGGGGCGGCGAAACAATGCACCGCAAATCGCCAAACAAACGACGGATTCGCGTTTTGCGGCGCCAGAAAGCCCAGATACAACTGTCAATGTAGTTTTGATAATTCGACCCCGGGACCCAATTTTTGGCCGGCCGGGTGCCGAAAGCAGGGTGAAGGCGTCCAAAATCCCAAAACAAACACCGGATTCGTGTTCAGCGTCGTCGAGAACCCCCGAAACAAGTGAAACCTCAATTTCGAAAATTTTACCCCCGGGATTCAAAAATTTGGCGCGGCCGTAGTGCGGTACCTCAAAATGGTCAAGACAGTCCATCTAGACCAACTTTTGACGCTGAACACGTTGCAATGGTCAATTTGCCGCTAAAAGCACGCTTTCCGGCCCAAAAATCCATTCAAAGTCGAAAATCCGAATTTTCCGCTCAAGACCCGGGACTTTTGCCACCGCGGATCTCCCGAACGGCAAGATCGATCTCGGCGCTTTTGGTCTTGATCGAAAGGTCATAGAAGGCTCTAAGTCAGAAAGAAGAGTTTGCGAGGAACTACCGTTGCAAACTCGAGTTATGATTTTTTAAAGGTCGGAAACAAATTTTAAATTTTTAATTTTCTACAGTACTCCCGCTTCGGACCACCTAGGGAGCCCGTTCCAGCGATGCCCGCTAGAGGACCCAAAGGCCTACAACATATCCAAAAATCACCAAATTCGGCCCACTTTTGCGAAAGTTGTGGCCTGATTATTTTTTTTTACTTAGCAAAAATGTGAATTTTTGAATTTTCGCAAAATTCTTCCACCGCCGAAATTTTTTCACCCCCCGAGCACGCTGCGCGTCGTCATAAGCTATCTTTTAAAAAAAAAATTGGCTCCCTAGGTGCTTCGTAGCGAACGCCAGCCCCGAACATGCTAACTGTAGGCTTTACCGCTCCTATAGCACTCCTTCGCTTTTCAAGCGGCGGAGTGCCAAAAACGAGACCGGGATACAAATACATCATCCCCTGCTGACAGGTCAGAGCAATTCCTCTGGAGGCGGGGCGAAGACGCCGCGCAGCCAAGTGGCCAGAACGAAGATGAGCATGAGGGCGATGACGACGGTAATGAGAACGGCGAAGATGATGTCGCAGTCGAGCGAGCGACACCTCGCGCAGTCTTCCACGTCGTCGTCGGCCGAGACGCCGGCGTCCCCATCGAGATCGGTCGACGCTGGCAGCTTCGCCAGCAAGTGTTCCACCTCGTAGGCGCCAGTCGGCCCTGCTCCTCCCACTCCGGCTGACAGCCTCGTCTCCACTATGCGGTCCAGCGTTCGGGGTGAGGCGCACTCGTTTTCCGCCACCCGAAGCATATTTCGTCGGGATTATTGCGCTAGCAGCCGCCGGAATTGCTCGGATGTGAGAGAAAGCTTTGCCATATAGCTGCTGCCGTCGACTGCTGTCTTTTCGACCGGCTCGCCGTCACCAGATGCGAGAGCTTTCCCAGTCAAGAGAACAAACAGCAACCAAACAATAGAAAGGCGTCGCTTACAGCCGCGCGCGTTTTGACGAGCGCAAAAGCTGCGGGCCGAGGGATGTTTGCTTAGGAATTTCAGGTGTAGTGCGTTTCTCCCTTCCGAAGTTGCTACCGGCGGAAATTTGAACACATTTGCATTCTAGGAAAGTTCCCCCCCAGTGGGGGGTAAGGACAGGTGAATTTGTTCGGGCTGAAGTTGAACAGGCTGTGTATCTCAGATGACTTCTCAGCCTCTAAGCTACACGAACAAATTCAGCGTGCTCTGCTCACACGCACGACGGTTGTCACATAGGCGCAACGCGCAGGCGGGTACGCGCCTCACTCACCCGTCACCACTGACGAAACGCGAGTAGGTGTCTACCACTGCAGCACTCAAACAACGTAACGTATGCAGTAAGCGCAGCGCAACATGTGCAAGTGCAACGACCCCCCCCCCCCCCTCACCCACCCACATTCCTACATCAACAGGCGCCGTGCGTCTGTGCGCCCACTAACCCACGCGCATAGACAGTGCCATGCCATCACATGCCAACACGATGTATCGAATCGAAGTGCTTAGGACTTAGTGCTAATTCAGAGCTGCACTGCTCACTCTGAAGCGAGTTTGGCACCTGCAAACAGAGCACGCTGAATTTGTTCGTGTAGCTTAGAGGCTGAGAAGTCATCTGAGATACACAGCCTGTTCAACTTCAGCCCGAACAAATTCACCTGTCCTTACCCCCCACTAGGGGGGAACTTTCCTAGAATACACTCCCTGTCCATGTCCACTTCGTGGACACCTTCAGTGGGAGGGGGCTCCTCTGGCAGGTCCGATGAGAGGCGACACAGACAGGGCTGCTTGCAGGGTGGGTACCATTGAAGTCATGAGCAAAGGGCAGCTCGAATCCAGAAATAAACACTGGATTCGTGTTCTGTGTCCTCGAAAACCCCACAGGAGGTTGGATGGACAGACAGGTCTGGCCACAGGAGGTTGGATGCACAGACAGGTCTGGCCTCAGGAGGTTGGATGCACAGACAGCTATGCGACTATACGAATTACGATATCGTCATAACGTCATTCTGTCACCACAACCCTTCTGGGGTCCACCCACAACACCTCCAAAACATATGGGGGGGGGGGGGGGCCGGGGGCGCGCGGTCGGGGGGGGCTGGTGGAGGGAGGGTGAGGGGGCTTGCCTCCTGTTTGTGTGATGCGGGGGGTGCCGCCTATCACCACTCTACAGTTCATTTTAACATCGACCATACAAATTTACGATTTCGTCATAATGTCATTCTGCCACCCACCACCCTTCTAGAGTCCACCCACAACACCTCCAATACATATCACCACTCTACCATTCATTTTACATTGACTATACGAATTTACGATTTTGTTATAATGTCATACTGTACTGGTTCCAACCTTTGGGCATGCATATCTCAGGAACCACACAACCTAGGAAGACGAAATGTTTTACACATTTGTTCACCCTATGGTGGTCTTGGGTGGATCACTTCGATTGGCGCGCCAGCGTGCACCACTAGAGCTCGGCCGTCTGGAGCCGAGCCCCGGATCCTTACCGATTCCGACTTTTGGGCATGCATATCTCAGGAACCACACAACCTATGAAGATGAAATGTTTTACACATTTGTTCATCCTGTGGTGGTCTTGGGTGGATCACTTCGATTGGCGCGCCAGCGTGCACCATTAGAGCTCGGCCGTCTGGAGCCGAGCCCTGGATCCTTACCGATTCCAACTTTTGGGCATGCATATCTCAGGAACCACACAACCTAGGAAGATGACATGTTTTACACATTTATTCACCCTATGCTGGTCTTGGGTGGATCACTTCGATTGGCGCGCCAGCGTGCACCACTAGCGCTCAGCCATCTGGAGCCGAGCCCCGGATCCGTACCCGACCGGACTTTTGCCACCTTGTATCTTTTTACCCAAACGACCTAGGAAGATGCAATGTTCTCCACTTTTGATCACCCTATAGTGTATTTTGGGGGAGCACTTCGATTGGCGCCCCAGCGTGCACCAGTAGAGCTCGGCCGTCTGGAGCCGAGCCCCGGATCCATACCCGACCGGACTTTTGCCACCTTGTATCTTTTTACCCAAACGACCTAGTAAGATGCAATGTTCTACACTTTTGATCACCCTATAGTGTGTTTTGGGGGAGCACTTCGATTGGCGCCCCAGCGTGCACCAGTAGAGCTCGGCCATCTGGAGCTGAGCCCAGGATCCGTACCCGACCCGACTTTTGCCACCTTGTATCTTTTTACCCAAACGACCTAGGAAGATGCAATGTTCTACACTTTTGATCACCCTATAGTGTATTTTAGGGGAGCACTTCGATTGGCGCCCCAGCGTGCACCAGTAGAGCTCGGCCATCTGGAGCCGAGCCCTGGATCCTTACCCGACCGGACTTTTGCCACCTTGTATCTTTTTACCCAAACGACCTAGGAAGATGCAATGTTCTACACTTTTGATCACCCTATAGTGTATTTTGGGGGAGCACTTCGATTGGCGCCCCAGCGTGCACCAGTAGAGCTCGGCCGTCTGGAGCCGAGCCCCGGATCCGTACCCGACCGGACTTTTGCCACCTTGTATCTTTTTACCCAAACGACCTAGGAAGATGCAATGTTCTACACTTTTGATCACCCTATAGTGTATTTTGGGGGAGCACTTCGATTGGCGCCCCAGCATGCACCAGCAGAGCTCGGCCGTCTTGAGTGGGACTTGAGTGACCCAAAATTTCGGCCATCTTTTTGATCGGGGCCTACGACCGCAATACTTAACCGATCTCTGTGATTTTTTAACATAATAAATGCGGTTAGTGGGCGGTTCTAACGAGCCATAAACCACTGCCCTAGCTAGTACCGTTCGCGAGAACGAGGCCGAAAACCTTGCGATCAGACGAAGATCGGGGAATTTTTCGACAGTTTTTATTTAATATCTCGGGAACCACTTGACCGATCTGGCTGAAATTTTAGCACAATACTTCTTGTTACTATGAACAACTATGGTGAAAATTTCAGCCCGATCGGTTAAGTATACCTATATGACGTAGTACTAACCCCTAGTCCCTGGGGGCGCACTGACCCCCGGCCGAACAAATTGGGTTGAGCGCTGACGCGCTCAACCCGAT
>JASAMZ010000045.1:0-17928 GCA_030248115.1 Linhomoeus sp. GSCO2_2 | reverse complement strand
ACGCTTTTAAGAAAGTGACATTAAGTTGCGAAAGTTTTGGCAAACACTTGACAGAGCATAAACGAGCACACTACGAGCAATCAAACCGTGTCGCACTTCTGCATGTTGCAAAGAGCAATCTTAGTGCTAAAATCTCGAGAATGGCGTTTTCTGCGGTGCGTGCTTGCGTTATTAAAAAATTTATTGCTGCGGGATGAAAGAGCACGCCGAGAGCGTTCACCTGACGTGTCGATCGCGGCTCTACGACGCAAGACGAGCGAGTTAGAGCAGTTTTGTGCTTTTGCACTTTCGAGTTACTGTAACTCGCAAAATTCAAACTTTTGAGTCTCGACCAATGGGAGAACGAATGATCAGTGAGTCGAGAGCTATCCAATAAGCTCGAGATCGTCTCTCTATGACGCAAGTTGAGTGAGTTAGAGCGAGCTAAGCGTCAAAATCCCGAGAGTGGCGTTTTCCGCGGTGCGCGTTTGCTTTTGTAGTCGCATGAAAGAACACGTCGAGCGCTTTCACCTGGCGTGTCGATTGCCACTCTACGACGTAAGACGAGCGGTTTAGAGCCGTTTTGTGCTTTTGCACCTTTGAGTTACTATAACTCGCGAAATTCAAACTTTTGAGATTCGAACAATGGGAGAACAAAATGATCAGTGAGTTCGAGCTCGAGATCGTCTCTCTAGGATGCAAGTTGAGCGCGTTAGAGCTATTTTAGCGTCAAAATGCCGAGAATGGCGTTTTCCGCAGTGCGTGTTTGCGTAATTGAAAAAACTTTTACAGACGCATGAAAGAACACGTCGAGAGCTTTCACCTGACGTGTCGATTGCCGCTCTACGACGTAACACGAGCGAGTTAGAGCCGTTTTGCGTTTTGACGTTTGGGTTACTGTAGCGCGCGCAATTCAAACTTTTGAATTTCGAAACCTCTTAGCTGAATGATCAGTGAGTCGAGACCTATCCGTAGAGCCCAAGATCTCCGCTCTACGGCTTTCCAACGCCGAGATCCGAGAGCGTAACAGACGCACGCACGCACGCACGCACGCACGCACGCACGCACGCACGCCGAGCTCTCGTATAGTCTCGCCCGCCTGAGGGCGGGCAAAAAAATCCCGTACTTAGCTTAGCAATAGGTCTTGTGATGGGGTCAACGACGGCAATTGTTGGGTGGTTGTTGCACATCAACTAGGTGAAGAGTACGAAATACAGGTTTTCGTTTATAAATAGTAGGCGTGTAGCTGGCGTTCGACTAAACCTTTTTGCGCAAGTCCCGTTCGATTAAACACGTAACCGACCTATCGTGAAAATACATGGGCATAGAAGCGGTCTCACAAGGTCAAAACGATCGCCGCAGCACAAATATTGCGCTCTGCGCAACAGCTGTAGTTCACTTAATGGCACTGCCAACAAATATGTGTAAGCAGTTAGCACTAAACCGACCATCGTGAAGTTTGGTAGAGCCGTGTGTCAAATTTCAACGTTCCTGCAAGAGTTTACAGTAACAATTGCGCACCAAAGGCTGTACGTTTTGCCACAGGTCTGCACTCCAGAGCCACCGAAATCAGTGCCGAAACGGCGCCTTCTAAACGCGCGCAGCAGGTCCTGCTTCTTCTGGCGTCGTCGGCCGCGGAGTAGTGGCTGCGGGCGAAAGCCACTGCAGCTGATTCGAGTCCGTTGATTCGAGCGACGGCGCGCAGCGTTTACAACCCAGACGGGTCAGTGTGGCGTCTCGCAGCTCGCGATTCATGGCCATGAAGAGAAGTCTATGCAGGAAAAGTCGCGTCTACAGAGATTACAGAGATTTGGCGGCTCTCCCAAATGCCTTTCTCACCCGTTGACGCTGTGCGAGTGCATCATGGTGCCGGTGGTAAAGAGGACTGCAGCCAGGGATGGCTGAACAGCTGGGCCAGCACCATCCAGCCCACAACGGCCAGCTGGAAGGCGGCACCGTTCAAGACGGTGATAAGGAACAGCTGGGATCGCTGACGACGGCGTCTCCGGTGACGACTTGCGGACATCGCCGATCCGCCCAGGCCTTCCTGGAACTTCGCCGTCGCCGCCTTCGTCGCCTCCAATGCCGCCGTCTACAGTTGGGGAGAATGGATGAATGTCAAGTGACGAGAATCGACGACGCTAGCTCTTCGAACCGCGTTGTCCTGGCGAAGCAGGAGCCAGGCGGAGATGTTGATGGCCATGACGGCCAGGCCAATAAGCGACGCGTGGGCGGACAGCAAGTACCCCAGGGCAGTTCCGCAGGCGGTGTCTCCGAAGGCCCAGCCGTAGGTGTGCGAGTTGTAGACGCATGTGCAACCGGGGAACAAGTAGACGGTGACGTGGAGGAGCGACGCCGCCCAGCAGAACACTAGAATCATTTTGCGGGCACTACCGTACCAATCTAGACAACCAAACCGTTCGGACGTCAAAGGGCAAAATGTCGCCCACCGACGCAGCGGTTGGTGTTAGCAGTGGAGAAGAGTTGGTCGTAAGCAGCGGGCCAGCCGATGGCCACCAGTCTGTTGACAGCGATCGCCAAGATGGAGTAGACGGTGCAGAACCAACACGTGAAGTGCACCTGGCTCAGTGCCAGTCCCACGCGCGTGTTGGTGATTGGAGAGTGTCTGAAGCAGCTCCATTTGAGCGCCTCAACGAGGCCACAGTAACTTAAATTGTTGCTGCTGTACAACTGTGTGCGCAAGCTTAGCCGCGCTGCAACCGACGTCAGAGTCATGAGGCTGCAGTAGAGTCCCCAACCCAGGAGAGCGACGCAGTCGGAGAGTGCCATGGAGGTAGAGAGTCGGGCGAAGGAGCCGCCTCTCATCGACGGAAGGGAGGAGAGTTGCAGCAGCACCGGCAGATTGGCCAGGAACTCAACCAGAGACACCGAGAACATCACTGCAGCCGCCAGCGCGTCCTCCACGTCCACGTTTATAGACGGTCTAGAGTCCGACGCGTTGCCAATTGACGCCATGAGGTTCCGGTGAAGTCCTGCAGTTGCTGCAGTAGACCTTGTCCTCTTGTTGTGTGGCTAGCGAATTCTTGAGGTGTAGTCTTTCTGCTACCCGACTTTGAGTATTGCGCTACTGATGCGCGGCTGCGGCTTCTCTCTGCTTCCTCAGAGGCGAGGCTAATGACTAGACGAGAGACCTTACACTCCCTTGACTGGTCACTCTTGTATGTAGCTGCGAATCTAATTAAAGAAGGCGCCCTCCACATACATCACCCCTTCGGCGCAGCGATAAACAACGCAATTCCCTTATGATGAAGTTCACAGCCACAGAATCACTAAATCTCTGTAATTACAGCCTGGACCGGACCGACAGACCTTCCCTTCCGTGCCACGCTTATTATGACATGGCGGCTCGTGACTGCGGCTATATCCGCATGAAATGTAATCATCACAGGCATAAACAAGTCTCTTTTAAAAAGCGGAGTGGTTTTGAGCTTTGAATTTCTACTGAGATTGTAGCAAGGCCATTTCCGGTTTCGTGCAGCGTCTTTGACTCTCCTCGCGACTACACTTTTTGGAGAGGTCTTGCTACGCAACATTGGTATCGCTCGGGTTTAATTCTTTACACCAAGAAAATCATCTTTTCAGACTAAATTTAAAAAAAGACACTGGAATCTAACGCAAAACTACAGGTTAATTGTGAGGTGAGCATGATTTGATGTTGGCTTGCAGTGAGCTCTTCAGCGATGTCAAGACCGCCGCTTTGCAACGCACGAGTGCCAAGATATAACAAACCAAAATCAGCAGTTTTCAACGCGTTTTGGTTACTGTAGCCCTCTCATTGACCTTTTGAAACTTTTTGTTGTCGGATTCTTGCTCAGGAGGTCGAGCGCTTTATTTTGATATGCGATTCGACAAGGTTCGATGAAGTTTTGACTTTTCGCGGACATTACTTCGGGATGCTGTAACGCGCAATTTTTAAAACTTGTTATTATTTCGACGTCACAGTTCGCGAAAGTAGTCCGAGGGCTACCCGTCGATGTGTCGAACTCAACCCAGCGACGTCAGACAAGCGAGTTATTAAGCATGAATGAAGCGTGACGTTTTCAGTTTTCGACGCGTTTTAGTTACTGTAGCTCTCTGTTTAAACTTTTGAAACTTTTTGTTGTCGGATTCGTGCTCAGGAGCTCGAGCGCTTCACTTTGATATGCTATTTGACTAGCTTCGGTCAACTTTTGTCTTAAAATGGACCCCACTTTGCGATACTGTAGCGCGCGAGTTTGAAAACTTATTTCAGTTTTGAACACTCAGATGGCGAAAGTAGTCCGAGGGCTACCCGTCGATGTGTCGAACTCAATCCAGCGACGTCAGACAAGCGAGTTATTAAGCCCGAAGCAAGCGTGTCGTTTCCAGTTTTCGACGCGTTTTGGTTACTGTAGCTCTCTGATTAAACTTTTGAAACTTTTTGTTGTCGGATTCGTGCTCAGGAGCTCGAGCGCTTCACTTTGATATGCGATTTGACCAGCTTCGGTCAACTTTTGTCTTAAAATGGACCCCACTTTGGGATACTGTAGCGCGCGAGTTTGAAAATTTATTTTTGGTTTGTCTGCTCAGGTGGCTAGAGGAGTCCGCGGGCTACTCGCCGATGTCTCAAACTCCATCCTACGACGTCGGACGAGCGAGTTATTAAGCCCGAAGCGAGCGTGACGTACGTACGCACACACGCACGCACGCCGAGCTCTTGATAGGGTTCGCTCGGCTGAGGCCGAGCGAAAAAACGTAATAGGGTTCATTGCTATCGGAAAGGAAATTTGGTGCCGCAGAATTGAAAACTTTCGTCATTTGATTGAATGTCGCCACGACGGGTGCTACATGCCAAGCCTAATCATGCACCGACTTTAACGAACGGAAAATAATGACTAACGGTCGGTCGGCAGGAGAACTGTTCAGTGTTGAAGACATAACCCACTTTCACGCTTGGCAAAACCGAAGAGGGAAGTGGAAACAAGTGGCCGCGGCCTGGACTCGCGGGGACGATGACACCCACATGGCGAAGGAATGACAACTGGAAGGCAACTAACCACTCTACCCAAGGGAGCATGCCACCTATCAGCACAGACGTCATTTACATTCAATGAGGCTTAGCGGTTTAGGCAGTGAAAGCGACCTCTTCAAATATGTACGGGGTCGTTGAGGACCAGCGGCTCATAACTTCGGCATTGTCCATTCCAAGAGACTCGCCATCGTAACGACCGCAACGACTCTCAGACGCGAAAGTGAGAAGGATCAAGTTCCGGCAGAAAAAGACGCTAGTTTTTTGGCTCCGAGAGAATGCAATCATCGGCCTGTGACAAAGTGCTACGGCTCTGCTGAGTAACTAGCCTCAGGCGGTGCGAAGCAATCAATAGTAAGCTCTGCGGACGTACCCAGTGTTGGCCAAGCGGGACACATGATACTGTTGTCGTTCTCCTTTCTTGGCACATTGACCGGATGGTGGATAACAACAGCGGGCCGACGTGACTGGCTCGCAGCCATCTCACGGCGGCCAATCACCTGCACACAATAACTAGTATGCGACGAACGAACGAACAACAACTGAGAACGAGTTCAAAGACTGCGCGCTTCAATAATTGCCTAGCGAAGCGACTCAATCACTCGGCTTCAGCCTTCCCAGACGAAGAAGGGCCGAAAGAGATCATCTCCAGTGTCGGCTGAAGGCCCGTGGTGCTTCTGGAGACGCTCTGGAGTCGAAGCGACGAGTCGCCGCCGGCGCTGGCCTCGGCCAAAGGGGCGCACCTTCGACAGCCCAAGCGGACCAGCGTCGCGGCTCTCAGCTCGCGATTCATCGACAGGAACAGCAGCCTGCGTGTTCTTGGCAGTTATGTGCCTGCACTCGGTTTGCGTCGTACGAACGCTCGGTCGCACCGAGCCTCACTTTCATTCGCTTGCGTTGCGTCAAGCGATGGGCTACTCTACTATGTAGTTCCAGTAAGGATAACCTACATACGTAGGAATCAATGACGAGCATCGTACGACATGTTACGGTGCATCGCTATAACGAATTGGGCACTTCCACTTCATCAATTAGTGGTTGTGTACCGTATGTATGTATGGTGCATAATATACTCGGTTTGTTATTTGGGTCCGGCTTGATTCTCATTTTCGTCCACTAACCCACTGAAGGAGTTAGTTGCCTGTGTAGTGTGTAGCGTCTACAGTGAATTGCACATCTCTCCTCCTCGCTCACCCGTTGACGCTGTGCGACAGCATGATGATCCCGGTGGTGCAGAAGAACTGTAGCCAGGGATGGCTGAACACCTGGGACAGCACGATCCAGCCGACGATGGTCAGCTGGAAGGCGGCTCCGTTCAGCACCGTAATGAGGAACAGCTGCGAGCGCTGACGCCTTCTTCTCTGCTGACGATTGAGCACGCTCAGCGACAGGCAGCTCCTGTCGTCGGCGGCGCTCCTTACCATGCTGGCCTCCTTGGCTGTCATCTGCAACAAAACCAATCGTACAAATACGATAACGTAGCAATGCCAAAGCACAATATGTACACTGTAGCAGCATGAAACCAGGATTAGGAGGAGGGAGGGGCCCAATGTTGCAAGACGGTCTCTTACGGTTAACCTAATTGGCAGTTTGCAATCGTTCTTCGACACTCTTCGACACCTAAATCGCACGACTCGTTGACCCAACTCTTAACTACAGCGGCAAGCCATAATCAGAAAGCGTAAGTCCAACATCAACCGACAGCGTCGTCCCTTCTCAGCAGCGTCCAGGCGGAGAGGTTGATGACGAAGACGGCGAGGGCGATCGTCGTCCCGTGGAGGCCGAGGAAGACGCGAAGGGTCTGACCGCAGACGGTGTCTCCGAAGGCCCAGCCGTACGTGCGCGAGTTGTAGGTGCAGGTGCAGCCGGGGAAGAAGTAGATGGTGATGTGCGCCAGGGACAGAAGCCAGCACAGGGCTACAAGTTGCAGTAGGTACCAAGGAAACCGAGTGTTTTGCCTACGTCGTACCGCGATACCCGACACAGACTACGGAAGTTCTCACCGACGCAGCGGTTGGTGTTGGCGGTGGAGAAGAGTTGGTCGTAAGCGGCGGGCCAGCCGATGGCCACCAGTCTGTTGACGGCAATCGCCAAGATGGAATAGACGGTGCAGAACCAACTGGTGAAGTACACTTGGCTTAGGCTCTGGCCAAGACGAGTGCCGGCGATGGGCGAATGGCTGAAAGTGAGAGGAACTCCTAATATGCGCTATTGCTAGGTACATGGATGAATCAAGGCGCTGTAACCGACGTCAGAGTCATGAGACTGCAGTAGAGTCCCCAACCCAGGAGAGCGACGCAGTCGGAGAGTGCCATGGAGGTGGAGAGTCGGGCGAAGGAGCCGCCCCTCATCGATGGAAGAGAGGAGAGCTGGAGCAGCACCGACAGATTGGCCAGGAACCCTACCAGAGACACCGAGAACATCACAGCAGCCGCCAGCGCGTCCTCCATTGAGGCCGCGCTGCTGACCGCCGAGTGGTGGTGGTCCATACATGTCTGGTTGTGGAAGAACGCCATACTGTAATAGCGACGTCCTTTGGATCTCACTGGCAAGCTGAGGCTCTCGGTCGGTTGACAATAGTGTATCACATCAAAAGGCCGATTGCCGTGGGCGACGGACGCGCGACCTTAGTTGGACGGCGGACGCAAAGGGAGCAATTATAACGAAGCCTTACCGACGTCACGCACAACGGAGCAAGGGTGTCGAATGGACCTGTTTTGCGGCTCAGTTTCCTTCTCGTCTTAGCCAATTTAGTAAATGCAGCGGAGAAGTCACTCCTCCGTCAAGCCGCCAGACTCGTTATTACGACTGCGGCGGCGGCAAATCATCAACAGAGCCAATTGAAGCAGAACTGGCTTCGTTTGCACCGCTGGGAACTTGTTGCTCCCGCTTCTTCTCTGTTCCTCGTACAAGCAAGTGCACTTGACTATAGTACGGTAGGTCTGAATATCACCCGATTGAGTTCCATTCCGTTCAGTGGAGGCGAGGAGTTAGGAGTTCCGAAGGTAATGAAAACGCCGGGTATTTAATCCACTTAGTGGGATGGTGTGCGCACGTAGCTTCTACACATGCATGTAGGACTAGTGCACCCTACGTAGCTCAGGTCACGAACGGCTCGCGTGCTGCTCTGCTTGCGCACATTAATTTGTTAGCCCACGGGTGGAAAGGAAGAGATTCCGGACTCCCTCAGCGTCACGACATTGAGACCAACCAGGTGTCATCTTGAACGAATTATTGGAAGGCAGGCGAGGCGAGCGAAAAACAAACTACAGAATGTAGGATCGTCTTGCAATCTCGGCACGGTCGTCACCGAAGTTCGTACGTGTCTTCGAAACTACTAGAGCGAAGGCAAGTGAAGACGCATGTTGAAGCCTCAAGTCAACGTATCAACGACAGCGATGACCATCTACGCGTTGACTAATCAATCAAGCGGAGTGTCTCTGGTTTCGGGGAGGAAGCAGCCTGCCAGGAGGGCATTGCCTGCGGCGATGAGGGCGCAGACGAGAAAGGTCGCAGGTTTCCACAGCTGGAGAGGTAGAGGAGCTGCGGGGCCAACACTCCTCCCAGTCTGGCGGCACCACTGGCGCAGGTGAATGTTCAAGAGATTGCCGGCAGCCAACCATCAGCATGTCAAGGATTAACCACCATCTTCTCGTGTACGTCCATGGTGCCCACAACCTGAAGCGTCGACGGGAACAGCGCAGACTCAGAATTTCCACCACTCGAAGAATCGTTCACAGACCTCGCAGAACTCCTCGAATGAGATCTTGCCGTCCCTGTCCTTGTCGTGGAAGAGTATGGTCTTGTCAACTGATCTGTTGCAGCTGGGTGTCCTTCAGGTTGTTGCCCACCATCATCTTGAGCACCGTGAACAGCTCCCCGTTCGAGATGTAGCCGTCGCGGTCCATGTCGTAGATCTTGAAGGCGACTGCAAGTGGAAGCGCACTCAGCGGAATAGGGATCTGTATGTGGAATGTGTGCGACACAGATAGAACGGAGAAGGATCCACCAACAGCGCAGCTTGATCTCCTTCTCGCCCTTGACGCTGAACTGCGAGATCCCTTGGATGAATTCTGGAAAGAAACATGGCAGTTTATGGGTTTGTGATCGTTGCGAAATACGGACTTGATCATTGCGTAAACGGCTACACAGGTTACACAAGTTTGGCGTGAGGGTTCTGTTTGTATTACACCGTCAGTCATGGTACTGAATCCGCAAACGCTTGGCGGAACTAACATAAGATCCAGCACTCCCTCCATTCTATACTGGAGCTCGCGCTGGATAGAGCCAGTGTCATTTGCAAGGTGCCTAATTATTCAAGGATGTCGACAATCATACAGTTCTTCACACACACACACACACCTCTGAAGTCGACCTCTCCGTTGCCGTCCTCGTCGAAGATGTCGATGACCCGCTGCACCAATGGGTTCTGCTGGAGCTCCGGCAGAGACATGAACTCCTCCACCGACAGAGAGCCGCTGCCGTCCAGGTCGAGCTTCTTGAAGCGGCGCGCCAGACGACGCAGTTCGTACGCATCGACTGAAGGCGAAGGGTGGATTTGGACGTGGACGGCGATTGCTTTGATGGAAACCATAAACATTCAGAGGGACTTGCAGTTGGAGCACATCTCCATGGGCAGGGAGCTCTCGTTCCCCTGAAAGACATCGAGATCGCACTATGAAAGGTGCGCAGCGAAAAGCGTCCAAGTGGCAGGCGTGTAGGTACCATTATGGCTAGTGTCGTGGAGTCGATTTGCAGCGCAGATGACCAATCACGACTGTGCAACGATGTCTCTTGCAATTGAAACTTTTGGCGACCGTTCCCTTTCGTTGCACAGTGCGAAAGAGGCCGTCGAATCAAATGTAAGTGCAGAGAAGGGCGGTGACTGTCACTAGTCGTCGGGGGCCCAAACAACAGCCAGCTGGCCGCTCTCACGTCGACAGCTCCTTCGTTCTGTGCTGCGGCGGCAAAGCAGCTGAAGCTTTGCGGCCGCTGGGGAGCGAGCTGCGAGAGGCTAAACGGCCCAAGGTTCTCCCCCCTACACGCTTCTTATGGGGGAAGTGGGGAGGAGAGGGGGTTATAAGGAGGAGGTCTTGTAGAAGTAATAAATGAAGGCGCGCGCGCGTCGCGCCGAGGCAGGAAAAGCTATTCTAATCCGCTCCCGAAGCTGCCCCCTTCCCTTCCCCTTCCGCCCTCTTTCCGCTAACTCGCTGCGGTCGAATTCAAAACAGCTCCTGTGTCCCGCAGCCGACGGCGCTTTTGAATCGAACAAACTCGGAGCTCGAATTGCCATGCTGAATCTCCGCTTTCGGGGCTGCGGACGGCCCAACTCGGCAACTGTTTTCGTTTTGTTCCTCCGCAGCTTACACGTCCTCTGCTCTCGGGGTTAAAAGTCCTTGGAGGGAGGGAGGGGGGGGGGGGGGGGGGGGGACGGGACCGGCTTCTTATTGGCGCCGCTCCGCTAGATAGTGTCAATGCCACTTGGCAGAGATCATTCGTTAACGAAGGGCCTCGGGCCACAGGAAGTCGGCAATTTCGCCGCCCCGCTCGTGACCTGAGAGCTGACAGGCAGCTAGTCTAATCGAGAAGATGCATATCGACCGCTACCTACCTACCTACATGACCAAGCGAAGCCGCGGTACACACATACAATCAGTGAAGCATGACTGAGTGATTAGGAAAGCCGGACGGAGAGCTGTACTGACACACAAGTCAGTACAGGCGCTAGATAGGTATTCGAGAATAATAACGGGTTCTGACGTCGAAGTTGGCTGTCTTATGCGCCGCCGACCATAGAATCGCTCAATATGAAACGTTTGTAACGAGAGACATGTTCTGTTTATTTTTTATGCGCAGCGAATTATGGCATTTCAGCAATCGACCCGGGTTTCCAATCCGTCAATTTCTGTCTTTACTGCACTTCTCTCTTTTCACCGGTTTGCCTTACACAGTCACATAATACGGTAACTAGACTATGGCGGCGGCAGGAAATACCTCTTCTGCGTAGTGTGATTAGTATTCCTCGGAACGGCAGCTCACTGTTTCTGTTATCGTACATAGGACTTACATGTAGGTATGTTCATCTGTGGATCGTCGTAGTTGCCAATGCGTTCACCAATTACATTTATTGTGACTGAAAAGTGGCGAAGTGTCTTTCAAACATCGGTACTGATACGTTTCGCCACCGTGCAGTGCTTATCGCTGCTCTCAACGTGGAAATTCGAAAATCGTGTCGTTCGTTCAAGAAGGAACCGCGGAAATTTTTTCTCGCCGTCGCTGAGCGCTTTTGGAATCTCCCGGATTGCTTCTCGCGCTTCGGAATCACTTCAGAATGTCGTGAGACGGTTTTTGAGCGGTTGAATTCGGAGAAATTTGTAATGAAATGGCGAACAAGGATTACGTGCAGGAGCCCCTGCATAGAGCAGGGTTTTTTTTTCGTCCGAGATCTAGGCGTATGGCGTACGCCTAGCCAAAAATTTTAGGCGTATTTTCCAAAATTGCTGATGCTGATCACATATCAGAAGAGAAAATTCAAAATTTCTTTTGCGTTCGCGAGATAGGGCGACTTAGACGATTTCGGCAACTTTGACGCTGCGCTGCAGTCGAACGCGCCGTCGTGCAAAGCTAAGTACTTACCTTTGTACCCTCTATCGCCACACCAAATTTCAGCCCAATCGATTGCGTAAATTTTTTTGTAAATCGGTGAAATTGTCCATTTCTTCAAACATGAATAACAGCCGAATCAGCTAAAATTTGCCGTGGCAAGAGAGGGTACAAAGATAAGTACTCTATTCAATTACACCAACTTTGTACGACGACGCGTTCGACTGCAGCGCAATATCAAAGTTGCCGAAATCGTCTAAATCGCCCTATCTCGCGAACGCAAAGGAATTTTTAAAATTTTTTTTCTGATATGTGATCGGCATCTCCAATCCGAACTCCTGTCCAAATTTCAGCCCAATCCGCCCAGCGGATCGCAAAATCACATAATCCGCCAAATGGATTATAATAATACGCCATTTGCAGCGGTGGAAAATTATAACGTTAATGCGCGAGATACGAAAAGCTACGAAAATCGTTCTATCATCGAAGCTTGTTGTGTTGCCTTGCCTTTCAAGCGCTATTCTGTCTGTGGCAAATGAGCGCCGTGCTCGAGCTTGTGCTGGAGCCCAGCTATTCAACAGCGTTAGGGTCAACATGGAGGAAACGGCCAAAGAACGGACACTGACATACTGTACGCCTGTATACACATCGACTGGGTAGGTGCAAGTGAGAAACAACACGAATCAGTGGCATCAGCGACTTCGGCGCTGGCGGTTGACCACTGGCGCAGCTGAATGTACAAGAGATTGCCGGCAGCCAACCAACAGCATGTCAAGGATTCACCACCATCTTCTCGTGTACGTCCATGGTGCCCACAACCTGAAGCGTCGACGAGAATATCGCAGACTCAGAATTTCCACAATTCCACCGTCAGAATCATTCACAGAGACCTCGCAGAACTCCTCGAATGAGATCTTGCCGTCCCTGTCCTTGTCGTGGAAGAGTATGGTCTTGTCGACGATCTGCTGCAGTTGGGTGTCCTTCAGGTTGTTGCCCACCATCATCTTGAGCACCGTGAACAGCTCCCCGTTCGAGATGTAGCCGTCCCGGTCCATGTCGTAGATCTTGAAGGCGACTGCAAGTGGAAGCGCACTCAGCGGAATAGGGATCTGTATGTGGAATGTGTGCGACACAGATAGAACGGAGAAGGATCCACCAACAGCGCAGCTTGATCTCCTTCTCGCCCTTGACGCTGAACTGCGAGATCCCTTGGATGAATTCTGGAAAGAAACATGGCAGTTTATGGGTTTGTGATCGTTGCGAAATACGGAATTTGATCATTGCGTAAACGGCTACACAGGTTACACAAGTTTGGCGTGAGGGTTCTGTTTGTATTACACCGTCAGTCATGGTACTGAATCCGCAAACGCTTGGCGGAACTAACATAAGATCCAGCACTCCCTCCATTCTATACTGGAGCTCGCGCTGGATAGAGCCAGTGTCATTTGCAAGGTGCCTAATTATTCAAGGATGTCGACAATCATACAGTTCTTCACACACACACACACACCTCTGAAGTCGACCTCTCCGTTGCCGTCCTCGTCGAAAATGTCGATGACCCGCTGCACCAATGGGTTCTGCTGGAGCTCCGGCAGAGACATGAACTCCTCCACCGACAGAGAGCCGCTGCCGTCCAGGTCGAGCTTCTTGAAGCGGCGCGCCAGACGACGCAGTTCGTACGCATCGACTGAAGGCGAAGGGTGGATTTGGACGTGGACGGCGATTGCTTTGATGGAAACCATAAACATTCAGAGGGACTTGCAGTTGGAGCACATCTCCATGGGCAGGGAGCTCTCGTTCCCCTGAAAGACATCGAGATCGCACTATGAAAGGTGCGCAGCGAAAAGCGTCCAAGTGGCAGGCGTGTAGGTACCATTATGGCTAGTGTCGTGGAGTCGATTTGCAGCGCAGATGACCAATCACGACTGTGCAACGATGTCTCTTGCAATTGAAACTTTTGGCGACCGTTCCCTTTCGTTGCACAGTGCGAAAGAGGCCGTCGAATCAAATGTAAGTGCAGAGAAGGGCGGTGACTGTCACTAGTCGTCGGGGGCCCAAACAACAGCCAGCTGGCCGCTCTCACGTCGACAGCTCCTTCGTTCTGTGCTGCGGCGGCAAAGCAGCTGAAGCTTTGCGGCCGCTGGGGAGCGAGCTGCGAGAGGCTAAACGGCCCAAGGTTCTCCCCCCTACACGCTTCTTATGGGGGAAGTGGGGAGGAGAGGGGGTTATAAGGAGGAGGTCTTGTAGAAGTAATAAATGAAGGCGCGCGCGCGTCGCGCCGAGGCAGGAAAAGCTATTCTAATCCGCTCCCGAAGCTGCCCCCTTCCCTTCCCCTTCCGCCCTCTTTCCGCTAACTCGCTGCGGTCGAATTCAAAACAGCTCCTGTGTCCCGCAGCCGACGGCGCTTTTGAATCGAACAAACTCGGAGCTCGAATTGCCATGCTGAATCTCCGCTTTCGGGGCTGCGGACGGCCCAACTCGGCAACTGTTTTCGTTTTGTTCCTCCGCAGCTTACACGTCCTCTGCTCTCGGGGTTAAAAGTCCTTGGAGGGAGGGAGGGGGGGGGGGGACGGACCGGCTTCTTATTGGCGCCGCTCCGCTAGATAGTGTCAATGCCACTTGGCAGAGATCATTCGTTAACGAAGGGCCTCGGGCCACAGGAAGTCGGCAATTTCGCCGCCCCGCTCGTGACCTGAGAGCTGACAGGCAGCTAGTCTAATCGAGAAGATGCATATCGACCGCTACCTACCTACCTACATGACCAAGCGAAGCCGCGGTACACACATACAATCAGTGAAGCATGACTGAGTGATTAGGAAAGCCGGACGGAGAGCTGTACTGACACACAAGTCAGTACAGGCGCTAGATAGGTATTCGAGAATAATAACGGGTTCTGACGTCGAAGTTGGCTGTCTTATGCGCCGCCGACCATAGAATCGCTCAATATGAAACGTTTGTAACGAGAGACATGTTCTGTTTATTTTTTATGCGCAGCGAATTATGGCATTTCAGCAATCGACCCGGGTTTCCAATCCGTCAATTTCTGTCTTTACTGCACTTCTCTCTTTTCACCGGTTTGCCTTACACAGTCACATAATACGGTAACTAGACTATGGCGGCGGCTGGAAATACCTCTTCTGCGTAGTGTGATTAGTATTCCTCGGAACGGCAGCTCACTGTTTCTGTTATCGTACATAGGACTTACATGTAGGTATGTTCATCTGTGGATCGTCGTAGTTGCCAATGCGTTCACCAATTACATTTATTGTGACTGAAAAGTGGCGAAGTGTCTTTCAAACATCGGTACTGATACGTTTCGCCACCGTGCAGTGCTTATCGCTGCTCTCAACGTGGAAATTCGAAAATCGTGTCGTTCGTTCAAGAAGGAACCGCGGAAATTTTTTCTCGCCGTCGCTGAGCGCTTTTGGAATCTCCCGGATTGCTTCTCGCGCTTCGGAATCACTTCAGAATGTCGTGAGACGGTTTTTGAGCGGTTGAATTCGGAGAAATTTGTAATGAAATGGCGAACAAGGATTACGTGCAGGAGCCCCTGCATAGAGCAGGGTTTTTTTTTCGTCCGAGATCTAGGCGTATGGCGTACGCCTAGCCAAAAATTTTAGGCGTATTTTCCAAAATTTTGTCGTACACGCAAAATTACAGCGAAAAATAAGTCCGAAAACATAACCAAATTAACCGAAATATCGCTACATTCTGCACTGATTGCAACGAAATCTGCTTAAATGAAGGTTAAATCAACAAAAAATGTTCACGGATTGCTTCAACAGCAAATTCTGAGCCTAAAATGAACCGAAATCGTTCAAAAGAGCGCCGCAGGCGAAATTTTTTTCCAAAATAGATTCCTTCTGCTGAAAAAGTCCTCTCTGGTAGACTTCCAGAGCTGAATTTCTAGGCGTAAAAGTTTACGCCTAGTCAAAATTTCTAGGCGTATTCCAGAAATTTTGGGCGTAAATACGCCCAATATTACGCAAAAAAAACCTAGCATAGAAGCACTCCGACCCGACTCGGGAATAGCAGATGGAGGTATTGCGTCGCCTGCTGCGCAACAGACCGTCCGCGCGCCGCGCAACAGACCGTCGTAAAACTCAATATGAATAAACCCAGCGACTGGCAGTGTCAACGTCAAGCTTCAACCAGACAGCAACCAGCCCGGCTGCGCCGGTGACCGGTGCCCATCTCTAATACACAACGCACGGCACTCGACAGACAAAGAAGGGGGCGCGCACAGCTGGCTGGCTATCTATGCGGTAGATCTAGATACGCGCGCCACGAAACAGGCTTACGCAATCGAACGTCCGCGCCAGCATACCTGGTCCTAAGCATACCTGGTCCTAAGCATACCTGGTCCTAAGAAGTAGTGAAAAGAAACTTCTGTGCGACAGCAGTTGTTATTGAAACTTCCTTACCAGTGCCGACTTCGTCTGTCTGCAGCGCAGAACCAATGCCGACTTTGTCAACAGCGCAGAATGCCCGAAATTAAATGTTGCACCGAACGATCCCCACGCTTAGAGTTTCGACAAAACATGGTTAAGGTGCCCCAATTGTCGATGAAAAGTCGCAAATCTTGGTCCGCATCGCAAAACGAGTGCCACATTCGGAATCAACGCCCTCGAAAGCACCGAAATCGACTCCAACTGTGATTCTGTCAACAGAGGTGCACTTCCAATTTTGGACGCGGCCGGGGGCACGGCACGGTAGCCGGAAAAATATTTTTGAAAATCGGTTCCGTATCACTTTTCGACGGGGAATCACATGGTGGACCCCATTTAGCCATTAGGAGTCGCGTTCGAGCGTTACAGAAGCCCAAAGCCGAAAAGTACCGAAAATATGTCAACAGAGATGAACTTCGAATTTGGACGCGGCCGGGAGTACGGTAGCCGGAAAAATATTTTTTAAACTCGGTTCCGTATCACTTTTCGACGGGGAATCACGTGGTGGACACCATTTAGCCATTAAGAGTCGCAATCGGGCGTTACAGCAGCCCAAAGTCGAAAAGTGCCTAAAATCGGTCAAAATCGACGGCCTTTGAGTCAGTGGCGTAGCCAGGGGGGAGCAATCGGGGCAAATGCTCCCCCCAGATGCCGGCCTTGCCCCCCCCCCCAGATGCCCAGCAAGAGAAAAAATTTTCGCCTGCGGCGCTGTAAATAGTAAAATTTTTCGCCTGCGGCGCTGTAAATAGTAAAAATTTTCGTCTGCGGCGGCGTTGTAAATAGTAAAAATTTTCGCCTGCGGCGGAGCTGTAAATAGTAAAAATTTTCGCTGAGGTGCTGTAAATGGTAAAAATTTTAACCTGCGGCAAGATAAATAGTAAAAATTTTCGCCTGCAGCTTTAAATAGCAAGATTTTACCTGTGCGCTCAATTTGCATTCCGTTGGGCTCAACGAACAGCTAAAAATTTTGCCCTCCCCAAAATTATTTTGCCCCTCCCACTTGTCAATCCTGGCTACGCCACTGCTTTGAGTCACCGTTTTGAAAGATCTACTGGGTGAATTCTGGCGATTTTGGTGCCAAATGATAGCAAATCGATTGGTGCTTCCGGGAAATTATCGTTTAGAACGATTTTACACCGGAATCTCACAACTCGATTTTTTACACCGAAATTTCACACCTCTGAAATTTTCTTTTGGCCATAACTTCCGCGTGAGACTACCTAGGAAGCTGAGGCTTCTTTTCCAAGGTAGATATTGTCGAGGACTACAATATATCCAAAAATCACCACAATCGACTAAGTATTGCGAAAATTATGGATGGAGAACTGTTTTCAATGTACTACAAAATTCGAATTTTTGAAATTTCTCAAAATTTTCCCACTACGCGAAAAAAACGAAGGTGCGTCCACACCTACTATCCCTCGAGAGCTATCGATTAAAAAAAACCGCGTCCAAATCGGACGAAAAAAAGTGCGAAAAATCGTGGGGGGAGATTTATGAAATCGGTGCCTCCACTATAGCACTCCGCCTTTTCAAGTCGGAGTGCTAAAAACCATCATGTTTTGCTCGCAAACAGGTCGGCGGCCAAGCCCAAATCGGAGATGACGCCGGAGGAGCTGGCGGCCAAGGAGCAGGAGGAGTTCAACGTCGGCCCTCTCTCCATTCTCACGCAGTCGGTCAAGAACAACACGCAGGTACTTTTGGATGGTTTTGTGGCGATTTTTTGGAGTTTTGATTTGGCTTTTGGACGAATGCTCAGTTTGTGCTCGATTTTAGGTTCTGATCAACTGCCGGAACAACAAGAAGCTCCTGGGTCGAGTCAAGGCCTTTGATCGGTTTGTACAACACAAGCTGTTTGTTGTGTGTGTCAGTGTGTGTGACTTCTTGAGT
>JASAMZ010000044.1:0-16262 GCA_030248115.1 Linhomoeus sp. GSCO2_2 | reverse complement strand
TGTGCTGATAGTTGTTAGTTCTATAGTTTTAATAGTAATGGTGTGTACAAATATGTACCTAGTACATACTAGTGGTGGCAATTTTCCAAAAATTAAACTAAGTAAGTAACTAAGTAAGTACTTAGTTTTTCAGAAAATTAAGTAAAACTAAGTAAGTAAAGCGTACTTACTTAGTTTCTAACAAAACTAAGTAAGTACTCGAAAAATCTGGGTAAACTAAGTAAGTAAACTGAGTAAGCAAACACAAGAATAATTAATGTTAATCTGGTCTCGAAAAGGCTGGTATGTTGTTAATTTGAGGTTAGTAGGGCCATAAATGGTCTCCAAGAAAAAGTTGTTTAGCAAAATTTGACATTCTTTGAGTAACTCATCGCAGAAAAGCCCATTCAAACCAGGCAATGCGCGAGTATACAGCGCCAAAATAGGCCAACATGTTAACAATTTGGTTCACTTAGTTTCTTACTTAGTTATTTAAAACTAAGTAAAACTAAGTAAGTATAAAAAAGTACTTAGTAAATTTTGCAAAACTAAGTAAGTACGGATCTGGAAAACTAAGTACGAGTACGAGTAAGTATACTTAGTTTTTCAAAAATAAAACTAGGTAAGTAAGAAACTAAGTACTCAGTTCCAAAATAACTAAGTAAAACTAAGTAAGTACTTAGTTTCAAGCTGCCACCACTAGTACATACCCACACCACTTCTGTATCGCCTGTCGACTCTATCGTAGACGTGACGTAGTAGCGCGACCATTATATCTGTCTGCAGATGAGTGCTTATGCTTTAGAGACATTTGTGGCCAAGCCCTCTTGGCACTGCCACTCAATAAAACGGTTTACGGCCGCTTTTGCTAGCTTAGCGGAGTATGTACAGTATATATGTAGCTGGCGCATATGCTCCAGAGGGGAGTTTAATCGAATGAATAGGAAATAGTAGCGGCTTCCGCATACTCCGGAGGCTCGCTTTACTACCGACGTAAAACCCATCCGCTAAGAAGCTTTCATCTACCTACTAGGAGGAACCTACAGTATGTAAGTATGCGGCTGTAGCTACGGGCGGGCGGCCATCGTAGGCAATCGTGTGATAAGGCGAGAAGCAGAGGAAGACCGACTGCCGTCGACTTTCCTGCCGCGCCTCCCCTTGAGTTGCTTGCGAAACGGCTTGGTCGGCGAAATGTCTCGCTATCAGACGAGCCAACGGCCTTCCAGCGTGTGTTCCGTATGCCAGCAAGCAACTGTGGTCGTTGTCGCCGCCGCCGCCGCCGACGACGACAACTGCGTGAGCAAACAACGACGGCTTGCATCGTTCGCACGTCGTGGAACGGTCTCGCCGCGTCGAAGCCAGTCGCTTTTGAGTGCGCTTCTGCTGCGCAGACAGCGAGAGGTCGTTGAACGCGACCACAGTCGCGAAGAGAGCATGTCATTGCTGCGAAAGTTGACCTTTCGCAAGCTGAGGAAGCTGAGAAAGGTGCGGAAACGATGCTTGAGCCAAACGCGTGCTTGTACCTGAGTAGATTATGCTACCGTACTTTAATATGCATAGTATCGTAGAAATTGTACTGAACTTCCTACTCAAAATGTGTGCATGTGGGTATCGCCGAGTGTTCGTGTTTCAGAGCGCCAGCGCTTCCCAAGTGGTGTCTTCCGGCATTCTGCGCGGCGACAGTCCTCCTTCCAGAAATTCCGTCCATTCAAGTATGTATTTTTACGTAACCATCTGCGTCTGCTATGAGCGGTTCAGCTTCAGCGTAGTTATTGTGGAATTCAGCCAGCTCTGGCGGCAGCGGCGGCGGCGGTAGCCTGGGCTCGAGTCTTGAACGTCTCAACGAGACTGGCGGCTACTCTTCCGTAAACGTCGCCCAGTTGCTCTACGACGGCGTGCCGGTAACTACATATTTTGTCTAGTTTTACAATTTATTAATTATTTGGCACTTTTGCCATTGTACCTTGTAGTGCATTTTAGCATTCATGGTACCATTAGTTAGCAACCTTATGAGTTCCGAGTACAATTAGGGCCGCTCTTTGAAACGCCAAACGTCGTAAAGCTACATATGCTTATCGTGGAACTTCGATTCCTACCTCAAATCTCATCGTAGCATTCGCATTGGCCCCCTTTGCTTTTCCACTGCGCGAAATTTACGTTCTTGATCTTCACAGGACGAGGAAGTGATCTTCCTCTGGCTCCAACGTCTCGGCTACGACGAGTATCAGCCGCTGTTCCTGAGCCAGGGATACGACATGGCGACTCTTTCGAGAATGACACCCGAAGACTTGACTGCCGTTGGCATCACCAAGCCGGGGCACAGGAAGCGGTTAGTGCACTTGCTCTGCAGTTACATTCGCGCCCAAGCCTATCCACAGTCTTCCTGGGTTCCAGTTTGACGGCAGAGATCCATCGCCTCGCCATAGACGACAACCTGCCAGTGGGCGCCGCGAACTTGAGGTTGGCTCCGGACAGACAACGTCTCTTCTGAACTGACAGCATGCCTTGGGCATCAGTACAGTGGTCGCCGTTCTTTCCAGAGACTGGTTCCGCCAACTCGGCCTTCCCCAGTACGTGGAGCTGTTCGAGAGGCAGGGCTACCGAACAATGGCCGACGTGCTGCAGCTCAGCTGGGAGGACTTCGAGGACGTCGGCGTCAAGAAGCTCGGTCACATGAAGAAGCTACAGCTGGCTATCAAGAAACTCAAGGTCAACTAGCTACATACCACCACGCTAAATTGAACAGAATAATTATTAAACTGAAATGCGAAATACAATAACTTACCTTGAGCACAAAATCAGTCGATGAAAATAGGTTAGCAAAGAACTTTCAGTGCATCGAAAACATGAAAGTGCAAAGTATGTGGTAGATCCACAAGTTACATATGCGTGTATATGGTACATAGAACGTAGCAACGGATCAGTCAGTACCTGACATGGCTATATGATGGACTGCCTTGTTGATCTGCCGACCGGCGTACATATGTATGTACATGCTTGCTTTCTCAGGAGGCGAAGCGTAGCAACTCGTCGAGCGGTGGACGGACGGTGGGCGAGGTGCGCCCCTACTGTCGGGTGGATGTGCATCCTCAGGCGACGACGTCCCAAGCAGGAGGCGACCACTACGGCACCTTCCCCAGAAGGACGTCGCCGGGAGTCCAGAAGGCGCCCTCCTCCTACTTGGTCGCTTCCTCGCCCAATCATGGCGCCGCCGCTCACTTGGTCGGTTGGCGACATCGTATGTAGTTTAGAGTGCCTGCCGACGACGGAATTTCTAAAACTCGCATGTCTATGCAGGTCAGCACGGAGGCGCTGGTCCACAACGAGAGGCCGACGATGACAGTGCGGCCGAGGCAAAATTTCACGAAAATGGCCGCCTTTCCCGACGGCGACGAGGACTACGCCCTCTACAAAGCGCACCACTCGAGCGTGCCGCAGCACTCGCCCTACGCCACTGTCTCAGTGCCTGGTAGGGCGCTTCACACCAAGTTACGACTTCCGCAAGGTCGAAATACTCATTCGGCTCCGCTTCAGGCCACAAATCTACTGTCGATTCGGCCGACTGTGCCGCGCGCTCCCATCGCGGCATCCAACTGCACCTTCACTCTCCCTCGAAGATTCTCAGTCCGCCTCCTCCGACGCCGCCGCCGCCTTCGGAGAGGAATCGTCTGCCCGCCCCAGACGAGGAAGACGAGGGCCTCTGCTCCTCCGTCTCTCCCTCGCCCAGCTTCGAGGAGGACTTCCCTCCCCCTCCCTCGCCCATCCAGTGCGAGAGGTCCATTCTCAAGTTGCGCTCCATCATGGACGGAGTGGCCGATGGAGAGGAGGACTCGACGCACGCAACTCCGTCGCAGAGCCAGCCGGCGCTGAATCACGGCGGCCCCTCCTCCAGCAGCGCAGAACAGTTGCCCTTCGCCAACGAGAACTGCGGAACCATACGGGTGGCGAAGACCACCGCCCAGCCGCCGCCTAGTGCTAGTGGGGCTCCTGCTAGGAACAGGTCTGTGCGTGGTTGAATGACAGGAATGGCGCAGGTTGAGCCTAAATCTATCCTTCTCTTCAGCACGACGAGCAGTGGCGGCGGCGACGTTCTCAACGACATCGGCAGCATGCTGCAGAACCTGACCAATGAACTGGACGCACTGCTCGTCCCCTCTCCAGCTGTCAACGGCGGGCGTAGTCAGCCGCAGCAGCAACCGACCTCTTCTTCTTCTTGACGACCTCAGCGCCCACTCAGTGTCTCTCTCGGACGGGAGACGCCGACTTCACTTGCTTTGCTCTACGCTGCATGCACACCAATGCGCTCTCGGCAGGAAGCGCCAGCCGGCAGTGGCCGTCGCCAACGAAAGCAATCGGTTCGGTTCCGCGCCCATTCCTCCCGTCTAGTCAGCGATTCCACTTTGGTCGATCGCCTTCTCGCAACTGTTAGAGACGAAGTTATTGAGTAGTGAGAGCGCTTTGTCCATCTGTTACCACAAGACGCGGATCGGTGATCCTGAGCAAGGATTGCGCTTGCGCGTGCCGTCCGAACTAAATACACGTGCATAATTAATGTATGGTTGTTTGGATTTAGTATACCTCTGGCGCGCTCAAACTTTCCGGCTGCCGGGCGAGCAATGTTGAGTCTTCAGCGCAGTGTTGCAGCGTAACAGACATTGTGGAGATTGTTGCTGTCTAGATGGTCATGCTGCTAGAGAAAATTATGTAGAATACACAATCGCTAGAACGTTGCGGTTGAATTGTGATGAATAATGCTGCTACTCTTCGTCAAGTTGTGTATCGGAGACTCAACGACTATACGGCCGGTCGGCTGTAAGATGACTCCAACCAGCCACTGATGATCGTAATGCGTACCCAGACGCCTAACCTCAGCAGCAGTAGCAGCATAAACGCCAGTTCATTTAGAAGATGTAACCTTCCTCGGCGGCCAGTTCGCCGTCGCCAACGTAACCTCCGGTTCTACCGAAATGACCCTCTCTGCAATTGATGTCACACTGGGTAAGATATACCATACCATACACACTTTCGCACCAGTGACAGCAAAGACGTCAACATATGTATTGTACGTACGTACGTATTATCGCGTACCGCTTTCCCAGGCGCCTGCCCCTCTCGTAGAGCAGCTGGCGAAGTCTGCCGTGCGGCGACCTCTTCTTGCCGAAGGCCAGACTATCGAGCACTTCACTCCCGTCCCGCTTGCTGCCCAGGCCGCTGAAGAATGAACCTCTTACAGAGACGTATTATCGCAACGTCACTGCGGTACGACGCAGCCCATCGCCGACCTGGTGGACGACGAGGTGGTCCAAATCGTGACCAAAGCCAGGAAGGCCACCGCTAGCGCCGCAGAACCATTCATCGTCTAACCACCACCGACTACCACTCAAACTGTTGCCGTCGCTATTTTGAGACCCTTCGACAACGCTCTTCGCTTCTGAAACGGAAACATAACCTCTTCCGCTTCCAGTAACGGACAGCAATTACTTCTGAAAAGGCAAACAAAACGAAGGCTGACGGCACACTTTGTCAGGTACCAACCACCTAGTCATCCGTGCCACCCACACAGAGGGACACCTTTCGTTCGAATGAAGGCTTCTTCAATTTGAGTGTACTCGCGGGCGCGTCCAGTGTTCGTCCATTCGCCCAGCGCCGGCCATCCCTTGCAGAAATCCATCAAGCTTCGGCAAACAGCATTAGACCCTAATCCTTCGGTCGGCGAATGTTATCGGCAACAAACGGCTGCCAAACCACTTGTGGGCCGCCCCACTATGCTGTTCGACGAAAACCAATCTCGGTCCCAGATTCTCAATCGGTTTCACTCAACCGACAGGGACAGGGAAGCAAAGGAAACAGTTGACGACTCCGCTCAGCTGACAACTGTGAGATTGACAGCAATTGAGGGTTTGTTTGTAAGACGTTATGTACTTCGATTCGGCTGCTGCATTCGAACGTAAGACAGCAAATCGAAAGGTGACCACCTAATTTTGGCTGGCCGGCGAGTGTTTGCGTAGCCTTCGGCCAGTTAAATTGAAGGGTGGATCGTGCAAATGACGCAATTGTTTTCGACCCGACAAGAATGATTTTCAGCTGCTCGATCGGTTCACAGAAGAGGCTTGTAACAACTACAGGAGTGTAAGCATGGCACCATTAGGGATGCCGTGCATAACTTACATGATGTAATCTTCCTCGGCGGACAGTTCACCCCCGTCTACGTGACCTCCGGAACTATCGAAATGGCCCACTCTGCAATTTATGTCACACTTGGCAAGATAGGTATATACGTACATATGTCACATTCGGACGGCGCAATCCTCCAGAATGTGCAATATTGCACGATCTGGAGGGGTGCCCCTCCAAACTACGCAACATAGCGCGTTCTGGCGGGCAGCTCCCCCACAACGCGCAATCAGTTGCTAGAACGTTTAATTCTTTTACCAGGAAATTATTTCCTTCCGCATCAGGCTATGCTTAGGCTCGCCCTGCGCCCAGACAGAGACGGATCACAAGAGTCTAGTCGGCGTCGCAGTCTGGCGGGTCGAAGCTTAGGCTTAACGGGACCGGTGACCCTTTGCGCTAAGCCTCATCTGAGACCCGCCAGGCGTAACGTCGACAGAGTTTTAGTGCAAAGCAAACTGTAAGTGTAATACACACTCCTCCATCTAACTCACCTCCTGCTTAGGCCCGCTGTGCCCCCTCGGCCACGACGATTGCGCGGTTTGGAGGGGTCGGACTCCAGAAAGCGCCATATTGCGTAGTTTGGAGTGAAACCCTCCAGATTGTGCAATCTGGCTGGATTGCGGAAAGTGGGTGCAACATATTCGTTTTCGCACCAATGACAGCAACCACGTCAGAATATGTACGTACGTCATATGAAAGAAAACACGTATGTGAGCTGTTGTGGTACCTGTGTGTCACGTGTTCTATTACATAGTTCGTGTCGGTGGTATAAGTAGTCCGTCGTTTATTGTCTGGTTAGCTTAGTGGCTTACGGTCAATAAACTTATTGTCTTACCTAGTGCCTACTTGAGAGGCCTCGGGTCGTGTTCTGACGTTGGGAAACTGTCGGATGTCTTACGCTCATTGAGGTGTTTCAAGGGGTATCCCGGGCTTGGCCGTCAACTGGCCTCCTACAAAGCCGTGAGTCAGCCAGTCGGGGTCGGCCCAGAGCAGGACCAGGCTGGGATTGGTCGGCTCGATCGGTCGTCGGATGCTTCTCAAGTCTTGGACACTCTTCAGCTGCGGCGACAGGCTTCCATGCATGCACAAGATTCTGGTGCCGACCGGCGCGCTCAGAGGCATGCACTGGACGCCTTCGACAGCTGCTGCCAGATGAGGACGCCGTAGCGGTAGCGGCCGGCGAGCTCGGCGTAGAACCCATATTTGAGGTTCTGCCTCTGGCACTCGTGGTTGCCGCGCAGCTGGAAGAAGTTGTCCGGATACTTGACCTTGTAGGCGAGCAGCAACAAGATCGTCTCAAGGTTCTGTCGGCCGCGATCGAATGAAAGAAGCAGCAACCAATGGACATACGCTAATTGACTGGGAGTCGTAGAAAGTAGACTGGGAGTCGTAGACTAATTGTGGGCCAATTGACTAATTGACTGGGAGTCGTAGACTAATTGTGGGCCAATTGACTAATTGACTGGGAGTCGTAGACTAATTGTGGGCCAATTGACTAATTGACTGGGAGTCGTAGACTAATTGTGGGCCAATTGACTAATTGACTGGGAGTCGTAGACTGAAAGTCGTAGAGAGACGATCTGGGCTCTACAGATAGGTCTCGACTCACTGATCATTCCGCTAAGAGAAGTCGAAATTCAAAAGTGTGAATTACGCGCGCTACAGTAACCCGAAGATCGAAACGCAAAACGGCTCTAGCTCTTACGTCATAGAGCAGCAATCGACAAGTCAGGTGAAAGCTCTCGACGTGATCTTCCATGTGGCAGCAAAACTTTTTTCAATTACGCAAACACGCACAAGAGAAAGCGCCATTCTCGTGATTTTGGCACTAAAATCGTTCTAACTCGCCCACCGTGCGTCATAGAGATACGATCTCAAGCCCGTCCGAGAGGCCCCGACTCCCTTATTATTTGTCTTCCCAATCAAAATTTAGAATTTCGCGAGTTACAGTGACCCGAATGTCAACACGCAAAACGGGTCTAACTCGCCCACCTTACGTCGTAGAACGACAATCGACACGTCAAATAAAAACTCTCGACGTGCCTTTTCATGCGATAGCAAATTTTTTTTAATTACTGAAACGCGCACCTTGGATGTCGATTCGTGACGTATTTGAGACATGGAACCAACTTTCGTGACAGTTGCCACTCACAAGCGTTACATATTGTCACCACAAGTGTGTGGACGATAACATGGTGAAACGGTGGCCAGTTGCTATTTGAGACATGGAATCAACTTTCGTAACAGTTACCACTCACAAGCGTTGCATATTGTCACCACAAGTGTGTGGACGATAACATGGTGAAACGGTGGCCAGTTGCTATTTGAGACATGGAACCAACTTTCGTAACAGTTACCACTCACAAGCGTTACATATTGTCACCACAAGGGTGTGGACGATAACATGGTGAAACGGTGGCCAGTTGCTATTTGAGACATGGAATCAACTTTCGTAACAGTTACCACTCACAAGCGTTACATATTGTCACCACAAGTGTGTGGACGATAACATGGTGAAACGGTGGCCAGTTGCTATTTGAGACATGGAATCAACTTTCGAAACAGTCACTAGCGGGCCCAGGGGGGGGGGGGGGGGGGGGGGGGGGGGGGGGCACTGCCCCCGACCTTACGGTCCGACCTTAGAGAAAAAATTTTGTTAGACGACACTCGAATATCAAAAAATTTCGCCTGCGGCGCTATTTTGTACGAGGATTTGGCAATTAGGGATCAAAAATCGCCAAATTTTCGCCTGCGGCGCTTAATTAGGCAAATGTTTGTACAGGGAAGGTAAAAACGTAAAAATTTTCACCTGCGGCGCAATTTTGAATATAAATTTAGGCTATCTAACGGATTGCAAAGGTCAAAAGTTGACGATTTTTGGCGTTAAAATGGCTTAAAAGTGCGAAATTATCGCCTGCAGCGCTATGGAAAAATTTTGGATTTTGTGCTCCCCCTATCGGAAAATCCTGGGCCCGCCACTGGAAACAGTTACCACTCACAAGCATTACATAATTGTCACCACAAGGGTGTGGACGATAACATGGTGAAACGGTGGCCAGTTGCTATTTGAGACATGGAATCAACTTTCGTAACAGTTACCACTCACAAGCGTTACATATTGTCACCACAAGAGTGTGGACGATAACATGGTGAAACGGTGGCCAGTTGCTATTTGAGACATGGAATCAACATTCGTAACAGTTACCACTCACAAGCGTTACATATTGTCACCACAAGAGTGTGGACGATAACATGGTGAAACGGTGGCCAGTTGCTATTTGAGACATGGAATCAACTTTCGTAACAGTTACCACTCACAAGCGTTACATATTGTCACCACAAGAGTGTGGACGCTGTTCGAAGCTGTCCGTCCAGGAATGGCTCCGACGATCCTGATGGGCTGCTCGTCCTCCAGCCGTCGTGATCCAGCACCGTACGACGACAGTGCTGGGGAGAATGCGTCGTTGGCGAGGTCTGCGCCGTCGTCACTACATGGAAGCCGCGACGATTGCCAAGCGTACGGCCCTCCGCCGGCTGCCTCGAATCCATCGCTGGCGGCGGCAGACGATTGGCCACGGCCACTCGAGTCCGTTCGGCTTCGCGGTCGCCGAACACCTCAGGCGGCGTCTGCATTGGAGGAAGGACTCCTGCTGCTGGCGGAGGCGGAAGACGCTGCTGCTGCTACTGGTCGTGGGTGCGTCCTCGAAGCCATGAGGAACGGGAGCTACCACCGGACCAGAAGCAAAGGGCAGATTGGGAACTCTGCCGAGGGCATCTAGGCGGCCGACCCTCGCGGACGCGGCTGCTACTGCCCGACCAGGTTGGGGCCAGCAGCGGAGAGGTGGCCTAGGACATTGGCTGGTACGTAGTAGGCAATCGACGTCGACGGCCCCATCGACTCAGCACCGTGGGGGCCTTCCAATGTTCGCTGACGGCGGCCTGAGCGAAAAGAACGCCAGGCTATGTATCTGTACAGGGTGTAACAGTTTCCGCACCATTTTGTTTTTGAATAACTCGTGCCAGGTTGCGGATTTTTTAGTGCGGCCCTTTGCACACAGTAGACAACACTCTGGGAAATTATCTGGGCTGCATAACGAATCTTTACAGTTCAGTACGCTCGCCGCGCAAGCAATACGTACAAATTTAGGGCTTGTTTCTTAAGCCTTATGGGGTGTCTCGAACGACCGCCAGCTTTGTCAGCAATCTGTCGGAAAACTAGCATGATGAAACTTGTTTACGTTGGAGCCAGATGTGTTTGTAACGCTGATACAAATTTTCAGCATCTCAGACCCATCCCCTCAGCGAATGTGGGCTTAAAACGGAACTTTTAATTCTTGTGGAGGAAGCGTCTTGAAATGTTGACCAATTTTGCGTCTTAAGCCCGCATTCGCGCGGGGATGGGTCTAGGATGCTCAAACTTGGTATCAGCGTTGGAAACACATCTAGCTGCAACGTCAACAAGTTTCATCGTCCTAGCTTACCTACAGATTGCTGGCGAGGCTGGCGGTCGCTTTTAACACTCCATACAGCCATAAGAAACAAGTCCTAAATTTGTATTGCTTGCGCCGCGAGCGCACTGAACTGTAACATCCGTTATGTGGCCCATATACTTTCCCAGAGTGTTGTCTACTTTGTGCAAGAGACCGCACTAGAAAATTCGCAACCTAGCACTAGTTATTCAAAAACAGAAAGGTGCGGAAACTATGTTACACCCCGTACATGTGTCCAGCATCTGAACCTATACAACGCCCATATACCTACCGTAAATACTCTAATAAGCCCCCGGGGGGCTTATTTTTTAAACCCCCCACCAGGGGGGGGGTACTATTGGTGGGGGGGGGGCTTATTCGAGGGGGGGGCTTAATATTTCGACCCCTCTTCCAGAGACCCAAGGTACACAAAATGTACGTATGCCATACAGAATATACCTTCCAGGCACTGAATATCCTTAACATAGCATGTACTAAGGGTATATTACTACATAGTAGTTGTAGTAGTACTATAGTACAGTATACATGCATACAGTATGCCTTATAGTACACATCCTATATACTATGGCGCCTAACTCTGTCCGTCTGTTTGTTTGTTATCGCGATAACTCTAGAGACAGTTGTCAGTTCGCGATGATCCATACATCAAAAGAACCGTTGTACACTGAAGTTGTGCACCTCCTATTGTGGGCTTTGGCCGATGACTAAATTCCACAATATTTCACAAATATCGACTGCATCAGTACATTCTGAGCACAGAAGGCACCACACGCTGTGATTGACGCTTGATTTCGCGCCGAAAGCGCTTTACAGTGTCACCATTCACTAAAGAGTTGTCGTTGTGAGACTCTAAAGTGTATTCGCAGGCACAGCATGCACTGGCAGGGGCACAGCATCAGACTACTCTGTATCTACATCAAATGACTTTAGATCTATCTGAAATCTCCTACGGGCTGAAGCCAAATGTCTATGGCCTAAACCCAAGAGTCTACTGTGTATTTACAGGCACGGGAGATGGTACGATCCTAAACGTAGGCACTGGTAGGGGCACAGGGTCGAATGACTGGAGATACATCTGAAATGTCCTACGGGCTAAACCCAATTGTCTATGGGCTAAACCCAAGTGTCTATTGTGTATTTACAGGCATGAGAGCTGGTGTGATCCTAAACATAGGCACTGGCAGGGGCACAGAGTCGAATGACTTGAGACCTACCTGAAATGTCCTAAGGGCTAAATCCAATTGTCTAAGGGTTAACACTAAAGATTTGCCGTTGTGAGACTCCAAAGGGCTACTGACCATAGAGATTCTCCTATGGGCTAAAGGCTCTAGTCCTATATACTAAGCACCATAGAGTGTGTTTGTCTGTCTGTCTGTTTGTTACCATGACAACTCTTGACACAGTTAGCGGATCCTGGAGATCTATAGCTCAAAAGAACCACCTCTGTCTGGAATAGTGCATCTCCTATTGTGGACTTTGGCTGATAACTAAATTCCACAAAAATCATGAAAATATCGACTGCACAGCACATTCTGGGCACTCAGGAGTGACTGCAAGTCACTATCGAGCAGATTTCAGGCTATTGCATCACCGTTCACTAAAGAGCTGTCGCTGCGAGACTCCGAGGTGTATTTGGAGGCACGGGAGCAGGTGCGATGGTAAATGCTGGCACTGGCAGGGGCACAATGTCAAGTGACTTTAGATCTATCTGAAATGTCTTACGGGCTAAACTCAATTGTCAACAGGCTAACTCCAAGTGTCTATTGTGTATTGACAGGCACGGGAGCTGGTGCAATCCTAAACGTAGGCACTGGCAGGGGCACTGTGTCAAATGACTTGAGATCTATCTGAAATGTCCTACGGGCTAAGCCCAATTGTCAATGGGCTAACTGCAAGTGCCTATTGTCTATTGACAGGCATGGGTGCTGGTGCGATTCTAAATGTAGGCACTGGCAGGGGCACAGTGTCAAATGACTTGAGATCTATCTGAAATGTCCTACGGGCTAAACCCTATTGGCAGCGGGCTAATTCCAAGTGTCTATTGTGTATTGACAGGCACGGGAACTATTGACCATAGAGATTCTCCTACGGGCTAAAGGCTCTAGTCCTATATACTAAGCGGCGTAGAGTCTGTTTGTTTGTTTGTTTGTTTGTTTGTCCGGCCATTTTCTCTTGCCACAGTTGACGAATCCTGGAGATCTTTGGTTTAAACTGACCGTCGTCGACTGGAAGGAATCCCCTCCTATTTTAAAACTTTCGCAAATTGCAAAATTCCTAACGTTTGGAATTTGTCTATTCAGGAAGTACTGTACCTAAGCACATTGTGCGTGCAAATACAGTACGCTATACATTATAGTGGCAGGCTGACAAATGACTAAAATACAAATGGGTAAACAGTCGCGTGCGCACTATTGCAAGGCGAAACAATAAACTTAGGCACTGCCAGGGGCACAGTGTCAACCACCGTCAGACTTGCGAGCAGTGGTGGTGGGCGACCTGTCTCATTCAAATGTGCTTGAGAACGTCAGCGGCAAGCGATCAACCGCACAGAACAGTTGCCATCTGCCGCGAACGGACGATCGAATGGTCGTCAGACTTACGAGCAGTGGTGGTGAGCGATTGCGAGCAGTGGTGGTGAGCGATCTGTCTCATTCAAATGTGCTTGAGAACGTCAGCGGCAAGCGATCAACCGCACAGAACAGTTGCCATCTGGGCCTAACGGACGATCGAATGGTCGTCAGACTTACGAGCAGTGGTGGTAAGCGATTGCGAGCAGTGGTGGTAAGCGATCTGTCTCATTCAAATGTGCTTGAGAACCTCAGCGGCAAGCGATCAACCGCACAGAACAGTTGCCATCTGCCGCGAACGGACGATCGAATGGTCATCAGACTTACGAGCAGTGGTGGTGAGCGATTGCGAGCAGTGGTGGTGAGCGATCTGTCTCATTCAAATGTGCTTGAGAACGTCAGCGGCAAGCGGTCAACCGCACAGAACAGTTGCCATCTGCCGCGAACGGACGATCGAATGGTCGTCAGACTTACGAGCAGTGGTGGTGAGCGATTGCGAGCAGTTTTGGTGAGCGATCTGTCTCATTCAAATGTGCTTGAGAACGTCAGCGGCAAGCGATCAACCGCACAGAACAGTTGCCATCTGCCGCTAACGGACAATCGAATGGTCGTCAGACTTACGAGCAGTGGTGGTGAGCGATCTGTCTCATTCAAATGTGCTTGAGAACGTCAGCGGCAAGCGGTCAACCGCACAGAACAGTGGCCATTAGCCGGGAACGAACGATCACTGCATCTTCTGACCTGTGGCTGCAGGCCATGGGACGTTTCATGCTTTGAACAGTGTTCTGAGTAGTGGCTAATGGCTATAACCCATGGATCATTGCATGTCCGACCAGTGGCTGTGGGGCGTGGATCGCTGCATGTAACTGTGGGCAATGGGCTGTTGCATGTTGCAATAAGCTACAGTAAGCAGTCTGTTATGGACTATAGAGTATCACCTATGGGCTAAAGGCACTAGTCCTATATACTAAGCGGCATAGAGTCTGTCTGTCTGTCTGTCTGTTAACACGATAACTCTTGACAGCATTGACGGATTGCGATGATCTGTACGTCAAAAGAACCGTCATCAACCGAGGATCAAAACGTCCTATTGTGGACTTTGGCCGATGTCTAAATTCCATGAAAATCACAAAAATATCGACTGCACAGTACATTCTGAGCACTAAAGACTGCCTGGGGGTCATTCTCGCGAAACTTTTGCACTGTCGTGTCACGCTTCACTACAGAGTTGTCGCTGTGAGACCCTGACGTGTATTTACAGGCATGTGAACTGGCACAGTGCTAATTGTAGGCACTGGCAGGGGCACGATCTAACATCATCATGGCTAATGCCCAACTTCTATGGGCTATATTCAAACACCTTTGATGTATACTCACAGGCACATGAGTAGTGCAAGTAAACACAGGCACTGGCAGGGGCACAGTCTCAAATTGTCTATGGGCTATTGCAAATATCTATGGTGGTGCACCATGGGTCAATGCATCTTACGACCAGTGGGTCTGCGTCTTGTGACCAGTGGTGACATGCCATGGGTCTCGGCATCTTGCGACCAGTGGTGGTGTGTCATGGGTCTCTGCATCTTGCGACCAGTGGTGGTGCATCGTGCGTCTCTGCATCTTGCGACCAGTGGTGGTGCGTCATGGGTCACTGCACCTTACGACCAGTGGTGGCGTGTCATGGGTCTCTGCATCTTGCGACCAGTGGTGGTGCGTCATGAATCTCTCCATCTTGTGACCAGTGGTGGTGCATCATGGGTCTCTGCATCTTGCAATCAGTGGTGGTGCATTGTGGGTCTCCGCATCTTGCGACCAGTGGTGGTGCATCATGGGTCTCTGCATTTCGCGACCAGTGGTGGCACACCATGGGTCACTGCATTTTTAACAATCGAAGATTGGCTAATGACAGTCCACTTTTGACTATGGACAATCACCTATGGGCTAAAGGCACTAGTCCTATATACTAAAGGGCGTGGACTCTGTTTGTTTGTCTGTTTGTTTGTTTGTTTGTTTGTTCACACGATAACTCTTGAGAGCATTGACGGATCGCGATGATCCATACATCAAAAGAACCGCCATCCTCTGTAGTTGTGCATCTCCTATTGTGGACTTTGGCCGATGACAAAATTCCATGAAAATCACGAAAATATCTACTGCACCATACATTTGAGCAAAGCTTTTGCACTAAAGAGTGTCTGTGGGTCATTTTCGTGGAAATTTTGCACTGCCGTGTTGCCATTCACTACAGAGTTGTCTCCATGAGACTCTGATGTGTATTCAGAGGCACAGGAGCAGGTGCGATGGTAAATGCAGGCACTGGCAGGGGCACAGTGCCAATGACATTGGATCTATCTGAAAGGTCCTTTGGGCTAAGTGCCAACACCTAATATGCGAAATTCAGTGTAATCAGAGGCATGGGAGCAGGCGTAATGGTAAATGCAGGCACTGGCAGGGGCACAGTGTCAGAAGACATTAGATCTATCTGAAATCTCCTATGGGCTAAATGCAAGCTTCCGTGTGTTAGCCTCAGTGTATTCTGAGGCATGGGAGCTGGTGCAACCCTAAAAACAGGCGCTGATGGAGGCGCAGTGTCAAATGACTTTAGATCTATCAGAATCTCCTATGGGCTGTTGTGAGCATTGGCCGTGAACCATAGGCCAATACATGTTGTGAGCAGTTGTAATGGGGGCTTGGCCCACTACAACTTTATTCAACCAAACAGCTAGAGTAGCTAGAGACCAGAAGATTGCCGACTAATCACGATAGAGAAACAATCACCTTAAGTAGCAAACCACCAACCCAAACATACCCAAGATTACCTGCACGGGTGTGAGATACCAAAACAATCTAGAAGCGTGAGAAGGTGACAGAGCAATCTAAGCACAGGAGAAGCGGATGATACTACATGCGAACTAGAACAAAGGAGAATGATCACAGAGTGATAAGAATGGGAGCGCTAGCGACAGAGCGGAAATCGACGTGTAAGCGTGAGAGTAGAACGGTCACATGGGACCTTACTGTAGACCCAAAATCACATCCATTACATCTCCCCTTC
>JASAMZ010000042.1:0-30165 GCA_030248115.1 Linhomoeus sp. GSCO2_2 | reverse complement strand
GCGGAAGGAGGAGAGTCAAGCGGAGGATATTTGGAGGGGCGGTCCGGACGCGTCCAAGCGGAGAAAAGTCTCCATTATTCGGCCAGTTTTGCCGCCCTCTTCCCTTTCTCCGCCTCCCTCGCTCGCTCCAGTCTTCCGCTTGCGGGGCCCGGCGGTTTCTCCCCTGCGCCCCAAATCACCAGAGGGTCTACTTTACGGACGCCGACCTTCTTCCCACCGTGTCGTCGCCGCCGTTGGCGCAGCCACTTGTTCCACTCGGGTCTCACCGTCTCCCTCCTCTTGTGCGACGCGGCGACAAACCGACACACACAAGTAGACACAAACAGGCATGCGTTTCGCAGAGGGGGCAATTGGTTGCGCCGACTAGCCGTCCCCCCTTGTTGGCGCTAGAAAACTAGCCAATTGAGCCGAGCGCTCATCGACCAAGAACAAACGGAGGCGCCGACGACTTGATTAGGCGTCGATGACTGACACTGCGCGGCGCGCATACAATATTTCACTTCGATGCTTGTTGCGATTACGCATTCTGTTACTTGCCCGAAATTGGCTATGCGTCTCTTAATGCAGCATTTCTACACGGTAGCCGATGTTCGTAACTGTTGCGATATATACAGAACTGACTGGACGGACCTGCTGCTGCGGCTGACGCTTCTTCTTCGACTGCTCCTCGACCTGACCACGGCTCGCCCTCTGCTCGATCGGACCGGCGCCGCGCTTGGCAGTTCTGCTACTGAACATCCTCTGCTTCTCGATCTCCTCCGCGCCGAGCTTTTCCATTGTCGACATTCTTTCTTCTAGCTGCCATTCTTGGAGTTTCGTAACTTTTCGATACGATTTTAGAAGGACTTCAGTTGCTCATCAGCATTCGTCAAAGCTGGTCTATCTGTGGGTGTGCTCATACCGGGTGGCATTTCATTACTGCTTGGAGCAGGCAACTAGTGTCGTTCCCCACTTACAGTACTCTACAAACTGAATTCTGCACCTACGTGATGATGCACATGCGTGAGATAGACGTATGTACTATCAACTCGGGGCGATGCTCTTCTTCTCAACTTTCACATCTCGAAGAACAATTTCAAGTGCATATCAAAACAATCTCGACGCAACTGCGTTTGTATGTATCACCGGCTCAATGACGAGGTGGAGCCAAACGAGAAGAACAGCGGTCGAAGGGAACATACACTAAACCAGGAACTCGCAAGATAACTTCCGTACTACTCATAAGACTCAAGAAAGTACCTTAGCTTCAACTGGAGGCTGTACACAACAAAGAGGAGAGCTCAACAAAACACAAAAACAAACCAAAAGTATGGGGTCTAGGGAGAATGTACGAACGAAAGCGGTTTACTTCCCTCTGCCGCGTAACACAGCCGAACAAATGTATCATCAGAAACGAAGCAATTTAGGGACAAACAAGGGCACAGGGAGCAAAGAGGACAACATAAGAGGCGATATTCCGGTCGACCGCTTCGGACCTCAAATCTCGTCGTTTACTTGGAATCCGAACTCCAAAAGGCGCTGCCACTGCGCCGCCAGCTCCGGCTGACGATCCTCGGCGAAGCGCTGCGCCTTCTGAAACACGCGGGCACTATCAATGAATGTCGTAGCGGAGGAAGCGACAGACGTCATTGTCGCAGTTGCATGCAGCAAACCTGGGCGTCTCTCTCGAAGTAGGCCCACTGGAAGAGGTCGGCGCAGTCTTTGAGCGCCGTCTGGAGGGAAGGCCCTCGCCACCCCGTCAACACCTCCACCAATCGACCGTTGACCTTGTGACGGAAGCTTTCGGTCGCCTCGAACTTCTGACCGCTCGCTCTCTCACTGGTGCTGGCGTCCTCGTCCTGAGAGCAACGACACTATAGCCTATCCCTTACATCAACGAAACAAAGCCGTCCACGCACCGGAAAGTCAATCAGGTCGTCGTTCCCTTCGTCTCCAACTTCGGCGTCCGTCGCTCGAACCAAGTCAGAAGTCGTCTTCGCAGAGGTCGCTTGCAGTCCACCGCCGGCAGCGGAGGTGGAAGGCAGCTGCTGCTGCTTGCCGAAAGACCAGCCGGCGCTGAAGCCGCCACAGGGGCCGCTTCCTCCTCCGGGAGGGAAGTCGACCGTTCTGCGACCCCACTTAGCGTTGCTGTGGCTGTGGAATGCGTTGTCGTAGCTGCGAAAGGCCCTGCCGGCCATGCTTCCACCGCAGCCGAGGCTCCCGCAACCCAAGGGGCCGCTGGAGGAAGAGCAGGAGAGCCAGTGACTGGTGGTGCAGAGGAAGGGAAGGGAGGCGACGGGCAGTTGGCGCAGAAGGCGGGGACTGAGGCGACAGAAGCCGCGACAGGCCAGTCGGTTGTTGCCTAACTGGCGAAGAAGGGCGTCGTCGGCGCACTCTCTCACGGGATGGACGGAGAGGACGAAGGGCTCGCCGTGACGACGCTTCGGATTGGGCATATAGAGGAAGTGCAGCTCCTTCTCACCCAACTCCGGCACCTGAGAGGCCGTGTGTGTATTTATATGTATTAGAGATGTGTTGTAGTGACTGTCAACTTCACTCCAACGTTGGGCGCTCCAAACTGACCTGCCAGCCGACGTGTCCTGGGGCGACGCTGTTGACGCCCGCCCAGCCAGGGACGAACATGGCAACGCCGCTTTCGTTGCACACCAACATGCCGTACGTTCGACGCGCCTCTGTCTGCAAACGAGTCAACGCACACTTATCATGACAGGTTGATACTATCCACAGTGAAAGCAGGCCCACCAGTCTTCCGAAGCCCTCTCCGATGTCGGGCGAGAAGCGCGGAGGGAGAACCGGCCGAACGGACAGCGCGCGCCAGGTGGGACAGTGGACGTTCTGCAAGCAGCAGCCGAGATACTTATCGAGACGAATCCGGAAGCGTCAATGCAATGCAAAGCGACCTGTCTCAGCAGGTCGTTCTCCTCCAGTGGCACGGCCTCCACCTCTGCCATGGTGCCGGGAATCACGTCGCAGGAAGGGAAGCCGCCCCCTTCCCTCCCCCAGCTGCCGTAGCCCATCGTCGTCGTGACGGAAGGCAAAGAGGGATAGTCCAGCCGACTGCGGTCGAAGACGACGACGCCGTAGCGACTGGAGCGCAGGAAGCCGTGGTTGACGCGCACGTAGGTGAAGTAGCAGTCGGTGAGGAGAAGACGACGCCGATCGCCGCCGACGCCTGCGCTGCGGCCCTCTTCGGAGTGGGAGCGCCGAGCGGCAGCTTCTACAGTGGTAGTGGCCACGTCTCGCTCACCGCTGCTCTGACTCAGCAGCTGCTCGTACACCCTCGCCTCCTCCTCTTCCTGACACAAAGCGACCGATCTCCACGCAGTGAAAGCCACATGACCGTCATAGTATTTCGATCATACATACCACAGCTTCTACGTACTTACGTCGGTTGCCGAAGTCAGTCGTGCGTGCTCAATACATGCGCTCGCAGTGATGAGCAGGACCGCGACATCAAAGCAGCTAACAAGTCTCTTTTAAAAAGCGGAGTGGTTTTGAGCTTTGCATTTTTACTGAGATTGTAGTAAGGCCCTTTCCGGTTTCGTGCAGCGTCTTTGACTCTCCTCGCGACTACACTTTTTGGAGTGGTCTTGCTACGCAACATTGGTATCGCTCGGGTTTAATTCTTTACACTAACAAAATCATCTTTTCAGACTGAATTTAAAAAAAGACACTGGAATCTAACGCAAAACTAAGGTTAATTATGAACTTGATTTGATGTTGGCTTGCAGTGAGCTCTTCAGCGATGTCAAGACCGCCGCTCTGCAACGCACGAGTGCCAAGATATAACAAACCAAAACATAGTTGCGATTGGTCGCGAGGCTAGGGGGGGGGGGGGGTTCAACCGAGATTTGGGGGGAGGGGGGTAACAAGAACAAGAATCCTGTTCTTGAAGCTCTCCAAAAAATAGCCAAAAAAGCCTAAAAATTACCGTAAAGTCGCTAAAAACGCATATTTTCACTCAATTTTGAAGCAAATTGTACCAAAATGACTTAGAATTGCTAAAAAATAGCACCGCAGGCGAAAATTTTTGCCAATTTTAGGTCGATTTTTGGGACATTTCCTGATTTTTAGAGGGGGGGGGGTAGCTGGAATCTCGGCTAGGGGGGGATTAACAAGAATCTCGTTCTTGTTGGCCGTTGCTAGGGGGGGGGGAGTAGCCCCCCCCCCTAACCCCCCCCCCCCCCAATCGAAACTATGAACCAAAATCTGCAGTTGTCATCGCGTTTTGGTTACTGTAGCCCTCTGCTTAAACTTTTGAAACTTTTTGTTGTCGGATTCGTGCTCAGGAGGTCGAGAGCTTCATTTTGATATGCGATTACACTAGGTTCGATGAAGTTTTGATTTTTCGCGGACCCTACTTTGGGATACTTAGCGCGCAATTTTTAAAACTTACTATTATGTCGACGTCACAGTTCGTGAGAGAAGTCCGAGGGCTACTCGTCGATGTGTCGAACTCAACTCAGCGACGTCACACAAGAGAGTTACTAAGCCCGAAGCAAGCAAGTTGTTTTCAGTTTTCGACGCGTTTTGGATACTGTAGCTCTCTAGTTAAACTTTCGAAACTTTTTGTAGTCAGATTCGTGCTCAGGAGCTCGAGCGCTTCACTTTGATATGCGATTCGACTAGGTTCGATGAAGTTTTGACTTTTCGCGAACCTTACTTTGGGATACTGTAACGCGCAATTTTAAAAACTTGTTATAATGTCGACGTCACAGTTCACGAGAGGAGTCCGAGGGCTACCAGTCGATGTGTCGAACTTAACTCAGCGACGTCACACAAGAGAGTCATTAAGCCCGAAGTAAGGGTGTCGTTTCCAGTTTTCCGACGCGTTTTGGATACTGTAGCGCTCTATTTAAACTTTTAAAACTTTTTGTTGTCGGATTCTTGCTCAGGAGCTCGAGCGCTTCGTTTTGATATGCGATTTGACTAGGTTCGGTCAACTTTTGTCTTAAAATGGACCCTACTTTGGGTTACTGTAGCGCGCGATTTTGAAAACTTATTTGGGTTTCGACCACTCAGATGGCTAGAGGGGTACGCAGGCTACTCGACGATGTCCCAAACTCCACCCTACGACGTCGGACGAGCGAGTTATTAAGCCCGAAGCGAGCGTGACGTACGTACGTACGTACGTACGTACGCACGCACCCACGCACGGACGCTGAGCTCTTGATAGGGTTCGCTCGGCTGAGGCCGAGCGAAAAAACCCTAATCGATTGCGTATTGCGCGTACCACGCTCAGGCTCCTGCGAGGCTCAGCCGAAGGGGCGACTTGGAGATGGGGGGTCGGAGTTCCATCGGCGGAGTTGGCGGCAGAGGAGGGAGCTCGATCGAACGAGCAGTCGCCCAGGACACTGGCACTTCCAAAGTCGGGGGGTTGTGGCGCCTGCGCGGTCACCGCTCTTTCCTCCTCCTCCTGCTTCGTCTTCCTCCAATGGTGGCCGAACAGCTGCTCTTTGGACCAGCAGTCGGCCTGCTCCGCGTGCACCGCGATGGCGCACCTCTGCAACTGAGAGCAGCGCCTTGAGCCTCTCGTTCTATGTATGTATACTGTAGCGAATGATGTGAAAGCTTCAGTTCAAAGTTAAGTTCTGCTTTTCTTGGACCAAGCCGACACTACAGACAGAGCACCGTAATCCAAACGCCAGGCGAACGAAAGCGCGCACCCACCTTTTTCTCGGCGTCCGCAAGCTTCCCCTTGCCGACAGAGTAGTCGATGGCCATAAAATGGACTCTGCCGCCGTCTTCGATGGGTGGCGCTTCATCCGACTCATTCGACAGCGCCCAACAAGGGACCTGGACAGCGGGATCGGTTCAGTATTAGGCTCTCTGTGTACACAGGTAGACGCAAATCAAACAGCACAAACATGGATCAAAATGTCAATCACAATCCAAATCTCACCCAGATCGCCTCCATCTTCTCGGGGCGAAGTCCATTCGAGTCGTCGTATATGGCGCCGCTTCTTCCACCAAAGATCGAATGGCGGAAGACGCCACTTCCTTCGATCACGCTCGACGAACGGTAGCCTGAAGACGCACAGTCTACCGGAGAACAAACGGCGAACCGTCGTTCCAACCTTGAGAGGTGACGGTCACAGCGGTGGTTGGACGCTGAGGCGAGGGTCGGCGAATTCGAGCACTGACCGCATGGCCGGGACAGAGCACTGCGTCGTCGCTGCTTCCTCCCTCCTCTTCTTCTTCTCTCTCGGCGGGCAGCAGCAGGGACTCGGCGTCGAAGTGGACGAGTCCGTGCGCTTGGGACCAGAAGTAGCTGTCGTCGCCGTCGGTCACCAGCACCACAGTGCCGTCCTCGCACGACACCTCCTGGCCGCTGTCGTCCAAGTCGGCCGAGCAGAGATCGCCTGAACGATTACTCCGATTGCTACATAAGACAACTCAACGATCAACACCACAACTACACAGGTACATACACACTGCAACTAGCTTAGCGAACGACTGACTGAGCGAAAAGGCGAAAATGTCGTTGTCGCGGTAGGCCACCGTCATGTCCGTTCTCTCCTCGAGACTCATGGGAGGAGGAGAGGACGAATCAGAGGAAGAGGACGCCTTCTTCTTCCCAGCCACTGCCTTGGGCGTCACCGTCAGAGGGGCGACGGGGTGGAGTCTGCTTCGGAGCAGCGTGGCGGCGCTCTCGAAGGAGGGAGGGCGCAGCCAGTGGTCGTCGGCGGTGTCGCGACAGTCGCCGCAGCTCTTGGCCGAGAACGGGTGGACGGAGATGACGAAGTAGTTGAGGAACTTCTTCTTCTGGAAGTTCTACAACGGCGCTAAGTCTCCGCCAGAAGAGCGCGTCGAAGTGAGGGAGGGCGGGGCGGGGGACCAACCGGATTGGGTATGGAGAGGAAGTGGACTTCCTTGGCCTCGAGTTGGTTCATCATGCAGCCGTCGGAGCTGACGTTGTTGGTGGCCGCGAAGCCGGGAACGAACAGCGTCATCTTGAATTGGGGCGAGTCGCAGAAGCCGAAGCCCTCCTTGCAGCGCGTCACGAAGCCGCGACCTATACAATGTATATCTCTCCTTGGTTGGCTGGATACAATATAAGCCGTAAGAACAGAGAATAGATGCACAACAACGACTCGCCTTCGATGGTCTGGGGGGATCTGTAGGGCATCACGGCCACGCGACTCGCTTTCCACTTGATGTCGGGAAAAGTGCTCGCTCTGTCGTGCTGGAAGTCGCAGTCGTTTGGCAGCGCCCACACCTCAACAGAGCGAACCGAATAGCACTTCTACCGCTGTAGCGTCTCCTCCACTGTCTCTACCAAAACAAGGCCACAATATATGCGCCTAGCGAACGAACGAACTCTGGCAGCTGTCCCAGGGGCGATCGAGCTCATGACGACTCCCTCTCCGGCCAGGTTCTTCTGCGTGAAGTAGATGCGACCGTAGGTCGGCGACCAGAGGTGCCCGAAATGATCCTTTATCTGGAATGGACGCATAGGTTCCTACCAGATTTGGTCCGGGGGGGTCAACTGAGGGTCGAGGGGGGGGGGGGGGGGCGGGGTGGGTCATCCGGAACCGGATTCCGTTTCCGGATGGCCATTTTGAAAAGCTAGGGGGGTCTTTTACTGAAGGAAATTTGGCAGTTTTGGCTTCAAAAAGTGCAGAAAAACGTGTATTTTACTCATTTAGTACCGCAAACATACACATAAACGCCGTTTACTAGCTTAAAAATGGTCAAAATACATATTAAAACAACAAAATTGCGCCGCAGGCGAAAATTTTTCGGCAAGTTGGGGTTGCTAGGGGGGGCGGGGGTCGGTGTGGGATGGGAGTCCGGGGGGGTCGTCCGGAACCTCGTCCGCATCGGCCGATGGCCAGGGGGGGGGGGGGGTAACCCCCCCCCCCCCCCAAAAGGAACCTATGAATGGACGCGAGTGTCAAAGGAAAACAGCGACCACAACCACATGAAGTAGTTAGTCAGCTCACTCTCATCACCACAGCTTCGTCTGTGCACACTTCGCCCCTATTGCTTCCCACGTCGACTTCGCCATCACCGTCGCAGGCAGGCGCCTCTTGCTGCTGCGGTTGATGATGGCACGCGCCAGATGGGGCGGCCGAGCTGTCTTCTGATCTAGCCGTATTTTCCATTTTGGAAGGTTCTGTCGGCTCCGAGGAGCGTCTACTTCAAAAGGGTTCAAGTCGGAATGCTCTAGCGATGCAACAGAAAACGCCGAATAAAACGGACAAAGTTACGAACTCAAGTACTATAAATCTGTGTTCAATATCTAACCAAGGAAAACACAACACGTCACAAAACTAGAACGACGAAAACTGATCTGAGGTAGCAATTCGAGTTCCGCGACTCGCCTGCGCTCAACCTACCACCGTACTACGATTGCCTTGCCACGTGGTGAGGCTTGCAACCTGCAATAAGCCAATATTTGAAATCCTGGAAGTATGGTTATGTTTCGCCACCACGTAGCTTGCAAGAGAATTGGTCTTGTCGCTTCCAACTACGGTACTCACTCGAATTTAAAATTCCACAAGTGTAATATCGTCTCGCACTACGGTACTCGGGCAATTCGAAATTAAACCAGTGTCACATCGTTTTGCGAAGAACTTTCGCAGAATGGTGTGTTCGACTGTCCTGCACCTACAGTATCACCTATGGGCTGAACTCATACCAAGCAGTGCCGTTTCAAATGTTTGTACTTTGAACTTAGAGCAGAGGTGTATACAAACTGCCAAGCTATTATTGGTTCATTCAAATAATGCGTGACACATTTCTCAGCTGTGGATACGGTGGCATGGCCATTAGTTGAAAAGTTAGTTACGGTATCATATAAACTACATGTTGTCATTCGTACATATTTGGAATGCCGAGAAGTGGTTTCGACAGCGACTCATCGACAAACGCTGTCTGCGTCGAAGGCGAAGCAACAAACTACATGGCAGGTGTTCTCCTCGAGTACAAGTGTCCCTTCTACCCCAGTCTCGAGCAGCGTCAGCAGCACAGCCCGCCGAGTCTTTCCACATGCGGAGAGCTGTGGAGCCGACCCTGATCGGAAGAAGGTGAGCCGTTTGCCTATTGAAGGCAGGACTGGACCATGCTGTCGCGAGCGTGAGCAGTTTTGAAGTGTTGGGCATACTGTACATTCTGTAAATGCATCACTTCCGAGTTCTGTCCTTTGTCCGGTCAGTCTTGAAAGTAATGCGAATCAAAATATGTACATACGGTGAATCAAAATTGGTGTAAGAAAGCGAAAGGCCGTCTTCATGACCTCTTTCACCGTCTGGTCGCCGGCGGCGTTGCTACTCTTGTGGACGGGGACGACGGCGTTGGTCGCGAGCGTAGCAGTCGTCGGCTGCTACAAGCAGAAGAAGAATGGTGCTGCGTCAAGGCGAAGCCGTCTGCCGTCAGCAAAGTCGGATCGGCCACAGAGCAGCGAAAAGACGCAGAAGGCGAGTGGAAAGGCGCCTCCGCTGGACAACCCGAGTTCCGCCATGGAGAGTCGTATAGGGCCGCTGACCGCCCCCGTGCTGCCTCCTCCCAAGACGAGAGGACCGCCGCGCCCGATCAGCTACGACCGGCCGATCGATGACGAAACCCAAGGCTCAGAAATTCTGGCGATGACGGAGACTACTCTGGGGTTTTCCGAGATGAGCAGTCGGACTCAGAGTCAGAAGACAAGCGAGACGGCGACAGAGTCGAGGCGGGAGGCCCCGAGCGAGCAGCTGAAGAATGAGGCCAACATTCTGCGCACCCTAGACGAGGAGCCGCTGCCGACGCCGCCGCCGAAGCCGGCCGAGCCGGAGGTGTTCGTCAAAGCTCGCGATCCCCAGTACTTGACCCTGGGACGCATCAGCAGCAGGGTGTTCGACGAGGACGGCCAAGAAGAATCGACGGTCGCCGACACCAAGTCGGCCACCGAGAAGACGCAGGACGCGCCCCTGTCCAGGGCTGCGCCTAGCGGCCTCGTCGACGTGGGACAACCCTCCAAAGCGATGACAAGCTCCTATCCCTTGGTGAAATCCAGCTCGCGGTCGTCGGCATCGTATGGCGTCACCACGGCCAGCACAGTCGACGTCAGCGACGAAGACGAAGGCGAGGTCGACGGGCCCAGTCCGAATGTACTTGAAACCAAGTGATATCTTTTGTGATACACTTCTTGTGACCATGCCTTTGCTGCGTGCTTGCGCCACTGCTATAGCTTCGAGATCACCGCTGAGAAGGGAAAGGGTGTGACTGAAATGTGGTACCTGTCTGACTGAGTTAACTACCTAGTCGTCCAGGCGACAAAAACTCAGTGAGTACGAGTTGCAGGAAGGTCTAACCTAACGCAGCAGCAGACTTTCTTCGTTCGTGTCTCATTCGACAGAGGAATAGAAGTAGCACCACGAGCATGCTCGCCGTTCTTAGCTGTCGAAGTCGAAAGCAAAAAGAAAAGAAGCTCCCATTCAACCGGCGCAAGGCGAGCTTTCACAAAACCTGTCACGCGCTCTTTCGTTCTCCCGAGCTACCGTAGGCCTGACTAGAGACGTCCAAGGAAGAGAGCGCAAGTTGGAATCAACGACGGCGGGAGTGTCACGGGAGAAGACCAAAGAAACAACCGGAAGCAGACAAGGTAGAGCGTGTGTTGCGTTAGGCGGAGGCGGCGGCGGCGGCGTGTTCGAGGCGTTGCCTGGCGACCTTCTGGGCCACGGCCGCTCCCTTGACGCCGACGATGTGCTGCATCTCGATGGGGGTCCGGCAGAGCGATAGCGCCTTCTCCAGGTGCTTCTCAGCCTTCTCGCTCTCGTTCCTGCGAAAACGGCGACGAAGATGCAATTGGAATTGGTTCCTACCATACATGTTAAGTCGAATAATCTGAACGGAGTCGATGTCCGTTCTACCCACATCTGAATCTCGAGCGTGCCCAGGGTTTCGTAGGCGAACTGGCAGTGGGGATCGACCTCGATGGCTTGGAGGAAGCGCTTTCTCGCGCCTTCGACCGAGGCGCTGTCCACCGGCCCGTTCTCCATCTGCGCCTGCTGCATCTCCAGGAGACTGGAGCGAAGCATGGACGTGATGACGAGGAAAGCCACCGCACGAGCGCAACGAAGCGCTCACCCCAAGTGGACGAGAAGCGTGGCGTTGTCCGGCTGCAGCTGAAGCGCCCGTCGGAACTGTTCCTCGGCGCCCGGCATCTCGCCGCTCTCGGCGTAGAGCTGAAACCCCCAACACGGACGATACAGTAACCCTCGGGATAGCTCTGTCAAGCAATAATAGTCAGTTAGCGGCGCGCACTTGTCCCAGGAGGGCGTGTCCGTCGGCGCAGTCGGGCCTCTCCTGCAGGGCCTTCTCGAAGCGCGCCATGGATTGGAAGACGGCGCCCGCGTCCTCACGCTCCCTCGCCAGTCGCACCTCGGCGTAGCAGCGCTGCACGCTGAACAACATCCACACCAATACATGACGACGACGACGAGATCGAAAGGCTACCCAACTGTGGAAATGGAAGCGTAATGAAAATACACAGGATGGACACGACCAGACTCACACGGCGATGTCGAAGTCGGGTCGCAGTTCGACGGCCTTGCGGAAGTCGCCGATCGCCTCCTCCGTCTTGCCGAACAGCAGCATCAACTGCAGTGACACAAAAAATAGAATAGGCGAATACAGCGCACGAAGATTGCATGTTAGACAGCCGACGAGTAGAGTACCAAGAGATTTGTCGACACTGAAACGCCACCCTCCCCAACCAAGCGCTGGAACTGACCAAGCGCGAACGCCCCGAAGGAACCGACCCACGCGTATGTCGAATGTAGTGCACTTCTGCAGGCCAAGGCAAGAGAATAGCCACCAACCATCGTAATATGTTTCTACCAAATTCAGGTACATAGACTTCAGACCCACCTGTCCTCTCTGGTGGTAGACGTCGCAGTTGTCGGCTCCCACCCTCTCGGCCTCCACAAACTGGGCCATGCAGGGAAGGGGGTCTCCCGTGGAGGCCGACTCCTGCATCAGGAGCGTCGCTCGCTTGATCAGCGCGTTGCTGCGCAGCTGAAGGAAAGAGCGAAGGACTGGCAACTCGCACTCGCTACCACCACAATCAGACGATATACCCGACTGACGGTCTCGGCCGACCGACCCTCGGAACTTCCTGGATCGTCGATCATGCTGAAGAATCGCTGCAGGTCCGCGGTAGCGTCGTGAGCTCGCCCTGCGCCAGTGAAACAACGAGAGCGGTACGTACGTCGGGTGTCTTTAGGGCTTAGTGAAACGTTTCCACAGGCTGCGGTGTTCCTACCAATAATGATCGAGAAAGTGGCGCGCATAAGAAGCGCCTCCAACGTGCTAGATCCATCTTGGTCGATTTCGGCGCTGCAGTGTTCGAGCGCTCTGGTGTAGTCTTTGGCAGCCACGCATCTCCTGGCCTTCTCGAAGGAGCTGCAATGGACAGCCACTTTGTAGGTACGAAAAGTCGCGCAATCAGGCATTATTGTCATTTGGATGGCAATAACCTTCTGTACATACATACACCAGGCAAGTCGTCCGGGGGACGCAGTATACTCCACAAATTTGAACTCCTACGCACGGTGACTCCTCTCCTGTTGTGGCCTCTTGACACTCCCAATCGCAAAACTAATGCCGAATTCGTGATCTACATCCCAGAATACCCCAGAATCGACATACAACACCCCTAACTTCCTATGGACTCGCAGAACCAAAATTCTGCACTTGTGGTACGGTAGCATGCGAATTCGTCATAGGTATGGTTAAACATCATCTATACGCTAAACGAATGCCAAATTCGTAATCAGCACCCCCGAAAACCCCGAAATCGAGTATAATGTCGCGAAAGTCGACCCGACACCCAATATTCAAATGGACGCGGCAGGGTTACTGTAGCTCTGCAAATTTGCCAATAACACTTTTCTGGACCAGATTTCAACGTAGAATCGTTTGAAACCACTTTTGGAGCGATTCGGGGACGCATTCGAGCGCTACAAACGCCGAAACGCGAAAATTGCAATTTTCGACCCCGGAGTCAAAAAAGTTGCGGGAAAATAACTTTTTTGTGTTGCGGCCGATTTTCCGCGTTCATGGCTCGTTCGATAGAGGACATCTGGGAAGGAGCAACAAAAGGGTCTCGCCGCTCTAGCTGCTACCTATCGCGCACAGCAAACCGTCAAAGTCGGAAAATGGCGAAAATTCGCGAATTTTTCAAATTTGGCGCCAAAATGGGTCCCGGAGCGATCCAATTCTTTTTTTGCCGGCTAGATATTATCGAGTACTACAACATATCAAAAGATAGTATATTTCATGTAAAATGCCTAAAGGCAGAAAGGAGAATATGTTCCAAGTATGAAGCATGTAAAAGTAAGAGTATTAAACGATATTCCTCTGGTGTAGCAAATGCGGCGCTTTGCGCCGCCCACCAATTTGTTAAAGAAAGAATAGTACCAGTATTGATTGAAAGAAAGCATTTTCGACTAAAATCATCCACACAAACTGCGCAAAGGTCACAACGACACGCTAGGGTGTGCCGAATATGTTGCCGCGTGTCGTTGTGACCTTTGCGCAGTCTGTGTGGATGATTTTAGTCGAAAATGCTTTCTTTCAATCAATACTGGTACTATTCTTTCTTTAACAAATTGGTGGGCGGCGCAAAGCGCCGCATTTGCTACACCAGAGGAATATCGTTTAATACTCTTACTTTTACATGCTTCATACTTGGAACATATTCTCCTTTCTGCCTTTAGGCATTTTACATGAAATACTCTTACTTTTTGATTGGCGGAGCCAATCAACCCACGTTGCCGATGTAGGCCACCTTGAGACACGACTGTAGAGACTTTTGTACGAGTTTGACCCATTTGGGTAACGCACCAGACGAGCAGGGCAATTTTGGATCACGTATGCAGTTCCTCCTGAACGAGCGGAGGCACTTTGAGGCACGTACAAAACGAGTAGGACAATTTTGGGACACGTATGCAGGGCCTCCTGAACGAGCGGGGGCACTTTGAGGCACGTACAAAACGAGTAGTACAATTCTGGGACACGTATGCAGGGCCTCCTGAACGAGCGGGGGCACTCTGAGGCACGTACAAAACGAGTAGGACATTTTTGGGACACGTATGCAGGGCCTCCTGAACGAGGGCCTCCCCGGGGGTTGGGGGGGGGGGGGGGGGGGGGGGGGGGGGGGGCGCGGGGCCTCTTTAAGGTGCCACGATGTAAGGCAATAAGTAATCGGCGCTCAGCGCTCATTCGGCGCTCAGCGCTCAGTAATCGGCGCTCAGTTTTGCGCTCGCCGAAAAAGGCGATTTTCGAGCAATTTGAAGCGTGTTTGAGTTGAAAAACAGTTCGGCAACAAAAAATTGCAAGAAGCATCGATCGTTTAACGGTTTTCTAAATCGACTGTTACGGTACGCCCAGTTTTGTAGTTTTGTGTAGTAGAGCGCCGATTATTTTACGCGTTTACCGAACCGAATCGGGTTGAGCGCGTCAGCGCTCAACCCAATTTGTTGGCCGGGGGCCAGTGCGCCCCCGGGGACTAGGTGTTAGTACTACGTCATATAGGTAGACTTAACCGATCGGGCTGAAATTTTCACCATAGTTGTTCATAGTAACAAGAAGTATTGTGCTAAAATTTCAGCCGCATCGGTTGAGTGGTTCCCGAGATATTAAACAAAAACTGTCGAAAAATTCCCCGATCTTCATCTGATTGCCAGGTTTTCGGTCTCGTTCTCGCGAACGGTACTAGCTAGAGCAGAGTTTTATGGCTCGTTAGAATCGTCTGGTAGTAGGAAATTTTGTATTAAAATATCGTAAAGATCGGTTGAATATTGCGGCCGTAGGGCGCGATGAAAAAATGGCCGAAATTTTGGCTGTCCCGCTCAAGACGGCCGAGCTCTAGTGGTGCATGCTGGGCCGCCAATCGAAGTTGACCACCAAAGTGCATCATAAGGTAAACAAATGTGTAAAACATTTCATCTTTCTAGGTTGCGTAAGAAAAAAGTTACATGGTCCCAAACGTTACCTACTTCCGTTTCGGGCTCGGGGCTCGGCTCACTACAGCCGAGCTCTGCTGGTGCATGCTGGGCCACCAATCGAGGTTGACCACCAAAGTGCATCATAAGGTGAACAAATGTGTAAAACATTTCATTTTTCTAGGTTGCGTAAGAAAAAAGTTACATGGTCCCAAACGTTACTTCCGGTTCGGGTTCGGGGCTCGGCTCACTACAGCCGAGCTCTGCTGGTGCATGCTGGGGCGCCAATCGAAGTGATCCGGTCTAGACCTCCATAGAGTGAATAAATGTGTAAAACATTTCATCTACCTAGGTTGTTTGGTTCTTGAGATATGGATGCCCAAAAGTTGAAACCGGTACGCACGTGGATCTCGGCTCACTTACGCCGAGCTCTAATGGTGCAGGCTGGGGCGCCAATCAAAGTGATCCGGTCTAGACCACCATAGGGTGAATAAATGTGTAAAACATTTCATCTTCCTAGGTTGTTTGGTTCTTGAGATATGGATGCCCAAAGGTTGGAACCAGTACAGTATGACATTATGCCGAAATCGTAAATTCGTATAGTCAATGTCAAAATGAACTGTAGAGTGGTGATATGTATTGGAGGTGTTGAGAGTGGACTCTAGAAGGGTGGTGGGTGACGGAACGGCATTATGACGAAATCGTAAATTCGTATAGTCAATGTCGAAATGAACTGTAGAGTGGTGATATGTATTGGAGGTGTTGTGGGTGGACTCCAGAAGGGTGGTGGGTGACAGAATGACTTTATGACGAAATCGTAATTCGTATAGTCGTATTGCTGTCTGTGCATCCAACCTCCTGAGGCCAGACCTGTCTGTGCATCCAACCTCTGGTGGCCTGACCTGTCTGTGCATCCAACCTCCTGAGGCCAGACCTGTCTGTGCATCCAACCTCCTGTGGCCAGACCTGTCTGTGCGTGCATCCAACCTCCTGTGGCCAGACCTGTCCGTGTCCCCACACGTCCGTGTCCCCACACCTACAACAGCAATCCTTTCAAAGCAGACCTGTCTATGTCACCTCTCAGCAAACCTGCTCTATGCCCCTCCTCAGGGTGTGTATTTCAGGAAAGTTCCCCCCTGCTGGGGGGTAAGGACAGGTGAATTTGTTCGTCCTTATGAAGACTGATGATGAACAGGCTGTGTATCTCAGATGACTTCGGGCCCTCTACTACACGGACAAATTCAGCGTGCTCTGTGTATGGGTGCCCAACTCTCACTGAATTATGAGTCTCTGTGTTTGTCGTTTGTGCACTTACTGCAAGGAAATCGCTTACCCAGCAGTAGTGCAGCAGAATGTGCATTTACCAACGTTAATACCTCCAGAAGCTCTGTTAGCAGGTGAAGCCATCTACTTGCGTGCATGGTTGAGCGGTCAAAGTGGGAGTTAGCCATGGGGTCCGTCACCCTTGCATACGTTGCACTGAGTGCGGACATTGTGTTGTGTGAGATGCGGTGGCAGGCACTGAAGCCACACACGTGTGTTGATAGTGGTAGAGTGCGTTTGCCGCATGTACGTTGTGCGTACGTGACAAGCTTCGTGCGCGTGAACAGAGCACGCTGAATTTGTCCGTGTAGTAGAGGGCCCGAAGTCATCTGAGATACACAGCCTGTTCATCATCAGTCTTCATAAGGACGAACAAATTCACCTGTCCTTACCCCCCAGCAGGGGGGAACTTTCCTGAAATTTATTTGTATCAATTTCAATTTATTTCGAATTAGATAGAAAGAGTTTCATGCTTTGCAGGACTTGTGGTAGTCGAGAGGTCAGACTAGAAATGTTTTCCAACTTTAAAATAGTCGCAACGGCACAACCAGGCAAGTCGTCCGGGGGACGCAGTATACTCCACAAATTTGAACTCCTACGCACGGTGACTCCTCGCCTGTTGTGACCTCCGGGCACTCCCAATCGCAAAAGTAATGCCAAATTCGTTATCTACATCCCAAAATACCCCAGAATCGACATACAACACGCCTAGCTTCCTATGGACTCCGGGAACTGAAATTCTGCACTTGGAGTACGGTAGAATACAAATTCGTCGTAGGTAGGTTCAAACATCATCTAAACCCTGAACGGATGCCAAATTCGTAATCAGTGCCCCCGAAAACGAGCATAATATTGTCAAAGTCGACACAACGCCCAAAATGCAAACCGACGCGGCAGGGATACTGTAGCCCTGCAAATTTTTCAAAAATACTTTTCTGGGCCAGATTTAAGCGCAGAATCGTTTGAAACCACTTTTGGAACGATTCGGCAACGCATTCGAGCGCTATAGACGCCGAAATGCGAAAATCGCCATTTTCGACCCCGGAGTCAAAAAAGTCGCAGTGTAAGAAAGTTTTTTTGTGTTTCGCCCGATTTTCTCCGTTCATGGCTCATTCGATAGAGGACATCTGGGAAGGAGCAACAAGAGTGGTCTGGCCGCTCTAGCTGCTACCTAGCTCGCACAGCAGCCCGTCAAAGTCGACCCGGGGCCAAAATTCGCGATTTTTTCAAATTTGGCGCCAAAATGGGTCCCGCAGCGATCCAATTCTTTTTTTGCCGACTCGGATCGAGGGCTACAACATATCAAAAGATAGTATATACCATTATATGCAACTTTCTCGAGTTCTACCTTGTGTAACCCATCTTTCAGTACTTTGAAAATTTAAATTTTTGAATTTCCCGCCAACGGGGTCCCGCAGCGTGACCCCATATCTCGTGCAGGTTGCCCACCCACTAGGCCTACCCAACGCAAAAGACCGTTTGGAAATCGGCCGCTTCACGCGCGAACGCCGTTGACTGTAATTTTCTGCTTCCGCGCACAAACGCTATATACTCCACACTTTTTGGCACTCCTCCCCTCCAAAAGGGAGGAGTGCTATAGTGATGGTGCGGATTCTGTGTAAATTCAAACGCTCATAAGTCGGACTAGAGTTGGCCGATCGGGGCGAATTTTTTTTTATTCGATAGGTCTCTGGATGGAAAAACCTGCATCGGGGGTCTCGACTTCCGTACGGGACCCGATTTTTGGCAAGTTGCCAAAAACCCGATTTTTCGGCCTCCGATGAACTTTGGACGCTTAGAATAGTGTTCTGGTAGATCGGAGCGAGACGAGCTTTGGGCCAAATATGTAAAAGACAATGGGCTATCCGACGGTAGGGGCGCCGGCGGGCTGGGTCCGGGCATGCCCGGGCCGGGTAGCAAAAACCGGGTTTTTCGACCCAAAAGTAGGGCTCGGTTTGCCATTCGTGGTTTTTTTGTTTTGTTTGATAGGGGTCTGTTATTTTCTGTATTTGAACAGCTTGGATAGCTGCATCCAGAATCGTCGCCAGAATCCCGGTCGGATGACGTACGGGCCGGGAAATATTGCTCAAAGTTGGGTTCCGGGCTCCCGGGCAAAACTTCGGGCAGGCGTAACTTTTGCTAGGGTGGCCTTATTGAGATGCGAAAAACACCACTCGATAGAGCTCGGCGTGCTCTACAACTATGTAATAGACCAGTTTTTTCGGAATGGTCAAATTTTGAGTGAAAAATTGAAAAAATCGATTTTTGGGTCGAAATTCGAAATAGTCGCGTTTCGCATTTATTGCTGCGCAATTCGATCTCGGCGATATTTGGTGATTTTTTAGGCCGAATAAATAGAATTTTGGAGTTACAAGTACAGCTTTGGGTGGGGTACCGGGTTTTTCCGCTCAAGCGCCCCGGGGCGCTTACGTTGAAATGGGTCCTGAGACGACCTAAAGTTGGCGCCATCTAAGCGCCCCGGGGCGCTAGAACGGAAAATGCTCTAAAGTATTGCAGGAGAGTTCTGGTGACTTATTATGGCTTTCTGTGCATTTATAAGGTTGTCTAAGTGTCCAGCCGACAATTTCCAGCCCCAAAGACATCACATCGGGCAGTCATACTGAACTTCAAAGCAAAATGAGGCCCTGTAACTCGGTGCGAGCGACCTACACAGCTTCATCGACCTCTGGCTAACCACATACATTTGATTTGATTTGAGCGATTTGAGCAATTTACAGTTTCACATATCATTAAAGCTCGCCTAACATAGGTCTGAGATGTGATGCTTTTGCAATATTCCAAGCTTTCTCGGGTAATTTACCCGTCGGACCCGCTATTTTACTGCCATCATGGCGAAAAACTTTGGCACCACGTAAGCGCCCCGGGGCGCTTATGTGGCAGTGAAAACCTCGCAAGCGCCCCGGGGCGCTTATGCGGGGGGGGGCGCTTAAGCGGAAAAACCCGGTACATTTTTGGGTGAAATTTCGATTTTTTTGACAAATTTTCGGTATTTCGGTGCAAAGTGGGGTCAGTTGAGATATTTCGGTGTCAGTTGGACTTTCACGTGATAGAGTATTAAAAGATACGTTGTTTTTGGCACTCCGCCGCTTGAAAAGCGAAGGAGTGCTATAGGAGCGGTAAAGCCTACAGTTAGCATGTCCGGGGCTGGCGTTCACTACGAAGCACCTAGGGAGCCAAATTTTTTTTTTAAAAGATAGCTTATGACGACGCGCAGCGTGCTCGGGGGTGAAAAAATTTCGGCGGTGGAAGAATTTGGCGAAAATTCAAAAATTCGAATTTTTGCTAAGTAAAAAAAAAAAAAAATACCCCACAACTTTCGCAAAAGCGGACCGAATTTGGTGATTTTTGGATATGTTGTAGGCCTTTGGGTCCTCTACCATTAATTTCCAAAACGGGCTCCCTAGGTGGTCCGACGCGGGAGTACGGTAGAAAATTCAAAATTTTAAATTTTTTTCCGACATTTAAAAAATCGTAACTCGAGTTTGCGACGGTGGATCCTCGCCAATTTAATTTCTGACCTGGACACTTATATTACCTTTCATTTGAGACCAAAACCGCCGAGATCGGTCTCGCCGTTCGGGAGATCTGCGGTGCCAAAAGTCCCGGGTCCCGAGCGGAAAAGTCGGATTTTGGATTTTGAGTGGATTTTTGGGCTGGAAAGCGTGCCTTTAGCGGCAAATTGACCGTTGCATCGTGTTCCGCGTTAAAAGTTGGTCTAGACGAAGTGTTTTGACCATTTTGAGGTAGCGCATCTCGGCCGCGCCGAATTTTTGAATCCCGGGGTCAAATTTTCGAAATTGAGTTTTCACTTGTTTCGGGGGTTTTCGACGACGCTGAACACGAATCCGGTGTTTGTTTTGCGATTTGGGACGACTTTACCCTGATTTCGGCACCCGTCCGGCCAAAAATTGGGTCCCGGTGTCGAATTTTCAAAATTGTGTTGACAGTTGTGTCTGGGCTTTCTGACGCGGTAGAACGCGAATCCGTCGTTTGTTTGGCGATTTGCGATGCATTTAGCCCGATTTTGGCCGAATACTCACGCTCTGTAAAATTTCGCGAAATTCCGAAAATACTGTCCGCCATTGATTTAGCTGCGCCTACAGTACGCCGTCCATATAAGACGCGCTGAGAAAGGCGTCTACGCACGCGCAATCGAACCGAGTTATAGGAGCATCGTACTGTAGCACCGACGCCGTCCACCCCAGCGGGGGATCCCCCGCTGTGTAGCGTAGATAAGGCGCGCCTGTACAATTGGGGCGCCGCGTGCATTCTGCATTGTGCGTGGCTATACACAGTCAGTGGTCAGTACAGCCTGTGCTCATCGTCGTTAGTACAGCCTGCTCCAACGCGTCACTTGCGCCACATCGGCCTCTAAGTGTATGGCATCTGCTTAGTCCCACCCCGGGCTATGGACCCTAGTTCTACACTGAAAAAATTGGGAACAAACAAATTTAACGGGAATGCAACACTTGTTGGAGTTTCTGTGCCCCCGTCTGCTAAAACAATCACGCGGAGTGCCTATCTGACACTCAAGGAGTGTCACGTATCACTTGTTGTTATAAGCACCGTGTAAGTACTCGATTCCGGCTTTTCGGGGATGCTGATCACGAATTTGACGTTGTCTTTTCGTTTTGAGATGTGTAGGACCATTTTTGAAGAATTTGCTTGCCACCATACGTGCCCTCAAGTGGAAAACCTGGTTGTGTCAGTTCAACAAAAGCTAGGTGTGTTGTATGTCAAATATGGGGTATTGGTGGGTCACAATTCCGAATTTGCTATTAATTTTGCGATCAGAATGGCCACTAAGCCTCACTGACATGTCTCGTTGATCAATGGGCAGCATGATTCAACTCCCAAAATTCTTCTGAAAGAGGGGAGGAGTGCCCCGAGGGGCTCTGCCCCCGTCTACTAATCTTGTTGTGGAGTATAAAAATTGATAATCTTCGATGAGCGCCGATTACTGAGCGCCGATTACTGAGCGCTGAGCGCCGATTACTTATTGCCCGATGTAACGACACATTTGCAGGAAAGACATGAATACAGCGGCCACCTGCGCAATGTACGCCAAAGGAGAGGAAGACAGCCGTGCTCCATTCCTACATATTGATGAGGAAGCCCATCCACTGGCTTTACAACACTTACGTTAGGCACTAAGCTTATCAAATGAACTGAGCAAGACCACATTGCTTGGGAATTGACCTTCTCCTTATAAACGAAACAGTAACACTGGACAAATACCAATAGAAATTCATGTTTTGCATGTAAATTTTGGTCAGTTAGCCGAAAGAAGCGAAAGCGGAAGAAGAATGATCCAAGCACGGAACCAGAAGGCCTGCTGCGGCGAGAAGCGACATCCCTGTGTGGTGCACGACGACGACCCGAAGCCGAAGAAGAAGGCGCCGACGTCGCCCGCGCAAGGGGAGCAGTCGTCGTGTCGTCACCAGCACAAGGACTGCTACTGTCCCGAGCGACTGTGGCTGCGCGCGCCGCCGGCCGACACGGAGATGGGACGTCGAGTGCGCGCCGTGCTGTCGTCTGCTCGCCGAGACGCCAGAGGCCTTCCGGCCGATTGGATGGACGAGTTGGCCCTCAAGCGACGCTGCTTCGTCGACTGCCACTGCAGACACTTTCTGTCCAAGCCGCCCAAGGACACCGTCGAAGTCGACCTGCATAAAGCCGACAACCATTGCGACGACACAGACACTCGACTGAAGAAGAAGAAGAATCAAGGGCCGTCTTCGCCAAAGGAACCGCCGCTGAGGCGCATTCAGCAGTCGGCCGACGCAGCTGAACGTCACATCCACTTTCCGGCGAAGTCGAAGGCAGCCTGCTGCAGCAAGATCTGCGACATCGACCACGAGCGAGAGGACGAGTTGGCCCGACCGGCTGCTGCATCGCCGGCCGACACGACGGTCTCTGTCAAAGAGCTGCGCAACGACGACTCGAGACGCCAGTGGGGCACCGCCGAACTCCACTCTGTCGACGACGGCGCTGGAAGGATCGCCCGTCTCGACACCTACGGCGACGTCGAGACATTGCGCTACGTGGAAGTGGCCAGTGAAGACAACGACGACGACGACGACTTCCCCTTCCTCTACCTGCATCAGGAGCAGCGATACAAGTGCCTCGTCCTGCGCGTCCCCAAGACGGCGCGTCCGTGAAAGCACGAAGTGATCTACGTCTGAGTCAGACCGTGATAAATAACTTGACCACGACGAGTGAAACGCCCAGTGTGAGTCTCGATTGGGTTCGTGGCACGAAAAAGTCAGTCTGGAATGAGTTGGGGCGCGTTGTGAATCCCACGTTTCAAACCTGGAACATCTGTGCACTATTCAGAAAGGATAACGCAGCGTTCCGCGGCGTTATTATCTGGCTCTACTTTTCGCGCACAAATAACGGGAAATGACGCTACATTCAACACTACCTTGTCGGCGCGTACCATTTCTGTCAGTCCAAGCCTGGCAGGCTAGGCTACGAATGGTAGGTCGACTGACGTTGTGAACTTGCATTGTTTCGCTTCGTTCAAACCGACGATGTCTGAAGTAGCATCTGCAGCCAGCATCAAGCAAGAAGACGTGGAGGAAGCAGTGGCGTAGCCAGGGGGGAGCAATCGGGGCAAATGACCCCCCCAGATGCCGGCTTTGCCCCCCCCCAGATGGCCAGCAAGAGAAAAAATTTTCGCCTGCGGCGCTATAAATAGTAAAAATTTTCACCTGCGGCGCTATGAATAATGAAAATTTTCGCCTGCGGCACTATATTTAGCAAAAATTTTCGCCTGCGGCGCTATAAATAGTAAAAATTTTCGCCTGCGGCGCTATAAATAGTAAAAATTTTCGCCTGCGGCGCTATGAATAATGAAAATTTTCGCCTGCGGCACTATATTTAGTAAAAATATTCGGCTGTGGCGCTTTAAATAATGATAATTTTCGCCTGCGGCACTATGAATAATGAATATTTTGCCTGCTTCGCTGTAAATAGCAAGATTTTACCCGCGCGCTCATTTTGCACCCGGTAGCATTCAACGAACGGCTAAAAATTTTGCCCTCCCCAAAACTTTTTTTGCCCCTCCCACGTGTCAATCCTGGCTACGCCACTGGGAGGAAGACTCCGAGTGCCCCATCACAGATAACGAACCGGAGAAGTGCGACGCGAAGCCATTAGACGACAATCGACTCGGCACGCCTTTCGACAATGAGGAGCAGCTGGCCACCGTGGAGGCCTTCCGTCGACAGGTCGTCGGCTGTATCGACAGTCTGGCGTCGTCGACCGCCGGCCGCCCAGTCGACGCGGAGCAGGTCAAGGGCAACGCCGAGGCGGCGGTTGCGCACCTGGTGGACTGCGCCCGGCGCGTGGAAGCCGAGATGAACGAGATCGAGCTGCGCTTCGCCCTCGAGAGGCCCGACCTGCTGCTGAGGGACGAGATCGGCGCCCTGCAGAAGAGCGTCCAGCGCAAGCAGGACCTCTACAAGGAGCACCGTCACAGGGTCGAGCAGCTGCTGGAGACCATCGCGGCCGCGCCGATGCCACTGCCGCGCCAGCTCGACTCTGCCACTCATCTTGGAGCGACAGCGCCACACCAGCACCTTCAGCCGCAGCAAGACGCGACTCTGGTAGCCGAACTGCAGAAGGCCGAGGCAGGCGGTCCACGTTAGACATGAGTACCGTAGTAGCGCGATCGTGATCGGCCTATGCTGCGTCAACTGCTGAAGTAACGCTAATGGGCACTGGCGTACACCAAATAGCTGGCAGTTGTTCACAGGGCAAAATACACGGAGCAGTCAGATGCAAGTGTGTGTGTGTGAGGTGAGTGAAACGAGAGAGAAGAGGGAGCACCACTTCGACAAGAGGCTAGGCAAGGTTGGACGAAACATGGTCAATAGTACCGCCGCCGTCCTTGAGCTCTTTCGAGGACGCGTGTCGTCACCCTCTGAAATAGTGGGCCGCTGGTCAACTGTTGCTGAAACAACCACACATCGTTACACCCTTTATGCACCTCCTTGAACATTTCTCGGCGCACTCGATTGGTAGCCTGCTGGATCTCTCGGCGCAGCCGATTCCGTCTCTCCACGTTCTCGGGAAGTTGCAGGAACTTTCTGCAGCAGATGCGGAAAATACACAACTGTCAGCATAAGGCGGAAACGATCCACATCAAAGTCCACCTCCGTGTGGCCGCAATCATTTCACGCTTGGAGAAGGCGCACGGCGGCGGCGGAATACGCGATCGGACGATTTCGTTGGCTTCTTCGACCGTCTTCTTGCCTATGTTATCGCAAATCGACTCTTCAATTGTGAATATGAGGACGGAACAAAACGAACGCGAACCTTCCAAGACTTGCTCGGCGAGAAGCCTTTTGAGTATGTCCATCTCCTTCCGGAGTCGGCTGACTTCGGTGATCCTTCTCTGGCGCTCGGTGGTTTTCAGGATGAAATCCGGCCGCTTCCAAGCCAGGAAGTCCTGAATTTGAGGTACTGTAACTCCTCTTGCTGTTGTTTCCTTATGCGAAGATTCATCGCCCAGGAATTTACGCTCAAACTTCTCGGCATGGCCTGCGACGCGTTTCCACTGGCCGACACCCACCACCAGCCGACCCGTCGACGGCCGCGCTCTTCGCGCTCTCGAGCCGGCTTGGAAACGACCTCGTGTCTCAGACGGTGGTGGAGGTGGGAGCGGACCACCGTTCGTGTCACGGTGGTGGTCGTCGTCCTTCTCTGCGGAGGGGCGCTGAACAGCGAGGTCGACTCGTAGAAGTTCTCCTTCTCCGCCCTCGTCCACTCCCCGAAGTCGTCCAGCCTCGACAGGGAGTCCGACTTGCAGACTCGGACGGCGGCGGCGTCGCCGACGACAGCTCTTTCCGGAACCGCGCCAGATGCGGCGGCAACTTCTATCCCACCCTCGTCTTCTTCGTGCACCAGAGTCGAAGAGGAGACGTTCGACTCGGCAGTGGACGACAGCCGAAGCAGCTCCCGATTGTTCTCCACGTTGGTTAGCAGCGTCGACAGAGAGGCCGAGTAGGACGACAGCGACTCCGCCTCGTCGGCTACCGTGCCGGCGTCCGACTCGGCCGCCGCTTGCTGCTTCTCGCCGCGGCGCTGTCTGCGTCGCTCTTTCCGCTCCAGCAACTTTTGACTGTACTGCACCAGCAAACTCTCCAAAGCCAGGCGCTGAGCTCGTTCTCGACCTGCAGCGCAGAGTGACAGTGTGTGACGGCGACGGACATCCCAATGAGAAAGCAGGTCTTACGCAGTTTCTCCTTCATCTCGTCCTTCTGAAGGCTTAGCTTCTTGGCCAATCTTTCAAAGTCGGTTTGTTTGGTCGAACTCGCGGCAACGTCCACAAGCGGCGCCGTTGCAGTGGGTTTTGCTGATCCCTTGCCTACACCACATCATCTTCACGCCTCAGAGAAAGACACCAAGACAGTGAGGTAATGCAAGGATTGACCTGAAGTGCGGCTGCGAGGTCGAATCGTCTGCTCTGCATAAGGCGTCACCAAGCGATCTCGGTTTCCCTCCTGCTTCTGGGCGCGCCTTCGCTCCGAGGGAACTGGAGGCGGCTCGGACACCGGAGATCTGCACAGAAGATCGATTCGTATAACTCGCTGGCTTGAAGTTGAACAACAGAGTGAAGAAACCTAATCAAAGAGCGGCGATGTTGTGTCGGCATCGACGGTCGCGATCTAGCCGTATCCGAGTACGACTTAACGAGTTCCAGCAAGGAGGAACTTCTTGCCAACGCTTCAGCCACATGCGACGAGTTTGCCGCCGATACGTCTCCAACGGGCTTCCCATCTGTACTGCGACCGCTTTCCTCTTCGCTGCCGATCTTCAGGCAACCCAATCCCAATCCAAGGTCATCGTATTCGTCATCGTCGCTGGTGATTGCCCGCGACGCCAACATAGCAGCAGTTGGGAATCGATCGCTCTGCAGTGGCGGGCCCCTCTCAGTGGAAGTCGGTTGGCTGGCCGAAGAAGCGAAGTTGCTCGGCGGCTCCTCGTCCGCGAGCCGAGCCTCGCTACTCTCGAGGTCGTCCATTTATCACCGGTTCACCAGATTCTTCTAAGGTTCACCAAGGTTCACTCGGCGTCAGCGCCACAAAAACTGAATAGCCTTCTTTCCAAACTCCATTCCGCTCTTCATGTCTCGCTCCGGTCGATGTCGGCCTCGCATGGATGACGAGAACGACTTCAAAATTCGACGTGATGTCTAACAACGCGAAACGTCGCGGGTGCAGCAAAAGACGCACCACCAAAACGCTCACATACAGTAACCCAATGGTTATCGTATCGAAATGTATCTACTCACTCATCTACCTTCTGAGTTCTGGGGGATATTGCGAATACTGTAGAGCACCCAGGACCGATCCCCCCCCCCCGTTTGTCCACTATCGTCCTCGGACGAATCGGCAACAATGCCGACTGAGAACCCGACCTCAGGCATACTCATCTCGTTCAAATAGTTCCGTGATACTTTGCCCACCAATCGGTGTGTGGAGCGCCTCTTGTGTCTGATACGCATGCACCTATTCGTACTTAATAGTTATTTTCACTTGTTGAGGCTGACTTGGCGTCATCACTTCAAACAGCTTCGCCTCATATTCACGCGAGCAATACAAACAAACACCCTTCAGCTTCACCAAACTTGTGCTCAAGAAAGTGGAGTCGTTGATGCCCTTCAGTAAAAGTTCTGATCATGGGCGATCAAATCAGGTCTCGACGATTCCGGGGGTTGCCCGCTGACAGTACCTTACGCCCAAATCGAGCTTGCAGGAGACCAGACCAGAAAGTAGTAGGATTCACCGAGGAAATGAGTCGCTTCAAGCTCGTTTCCTTTCTGAAGAAGCGCAGGAAATTTGTCCCTTCAACCTCTTCTCTCACAACGGTCAACGTACTAGCTATGTAGGACGACCAGTTCAAGGAGAAGTCTGGGACTCAAACCACCGTAATCTCTATCGAGTACAAGGCCACCTAACTAGGCAATACTGAGAGGCCGGTTCTAGACTTGTGATCAAGACTCGTGCCTGTAGGACTAGACGCTGAATTACAATAGGCGGGCAGGATGTCCGCCAATAAGGGCGCTGAGGTATCATAGGTGGTGAGGTACGGTATGGTAGGTTGAATATGCAAGTGTTGTGTTTTCCGAGTCTGAGCGCGCGCCGCGCCGGCGACTAACAGTTCTTTCGAGGCCGATTCCCAATATCCCCATAGAAACCAATCAGTGGGCGGGTGGGGCGCTCTGTTTGCCGAGGCCAATAAAGGGCCGGATTCATCGCTCGGTTCGTTTGTCTTTGATCTCGGATGAACGGCCGGCGTGGCGTTCATTAGACGGTCGCGTGTGGGCGAGTCGAGCGAGGCACCGCCATCACAAGGCGCCCCAAACCGAATCGTCATTCTTCGCCGCCTCGCCCCTCGCTTGCCTTTCGGAATTCTTCTGGTATATTTGCCTCAGAAGTCAAGGAAGTTTGTCGTGCTGAATTATCACGCGTCCAGGACGTTTCAAAGCCATTGCTTTGCTTCGCACGCCCACCAGACGGTGTGACTGTGACTTTCTGCTATTCCCAATGATAGTTAGATAGCTCGACGTCTGAACGCGCCACGTTGATGCCCGAGTGTATCGTTTTCTCGTCCTAATGAGGTGCCTTATTCGCGCAGCAAACCTAGCGCCCGCTCCCATTCCGGTGAGTCGTCTCGTCTTTCGCCGCCTTCCCTTCCACACCGAGGAACCACCGTAGCGCAGGTAGGTACATGTACACATCTAGGCGAGTCACGTCCGCGTGCTTCTGGTGGATAGCCCCTCCTAATTGGCCTTTGCGTCACTCCATTTCCATCTGCAAGCGGCTACCCCGGCGTCGCAGGGCGGGTCGAATTTCGCGCAGGCGCCCCATTGAATCGGCCAGCGACTGAGATCGATGAGGTGGTCGGCCGTCGATGAGCGCGAGAAAAACGACCGTTTCCTCTGCCGCGGACGGAACAGAGCAAGTCGGAGTTGTGTTTCGGCCGCGAGGAAGTCGTTATTCTCTCGCCGCCGACCAGTGAGCAGTTGTTTGTCAGCCATGTGGAAGGAAGACCGCCCGTTGCCGTTGGTTGGCGGGGACGCAAAATTACCGTAACAAGACTGACGCGCGGCAACCAACAATTTAGCGGCGAGGACTTGCTCTGCGATTTACAGTTCTTCCTAAATCCGCCTGCTGCCGACCTCGCTTAGTTGGAGATTGTGAGTTAGAAAGCAAATCGCCGGATGGCTTCCATCCTACTAAGTGAATTGTCGTCTCTTATGTACTTTTGAAAAGGCGCTTTCCACTTCTCATGTCTTGTCTGAAACTCTGCGTGGAAAAGTGACATCATGCTAATCTGCTCAGCGTCTATTTTCGGCAATTCTGTAAGCTGGGACTTGCGGATTGAGCCCAGCACATACTTTGCTCGTATATAAGACCGACGCTTAGTGCTAAGCTTGACTTTGCGCGGCATCGTCTCCAGCCACAGATGTAGACGGCTTTCGACTTGCACTTGAGCTCGGAATCGAAACGACCGTTCGTTCATCTCGTTTGGCGACGAAACGTACTCTGCCACTGCGCAGCTTTTATGAGCTGGCCGCATTAGGCTGCTCTTCGCCGGCAGGGCGTTCGTTCCTTCTCCTTCTCCACTCGATAATGCGCTTCGATTAGGTCGCAAATTGTCCGTTGTCATCGTCTTCTTCGAGCCCTGATTGACCGGCTCAGTCTCCCACCGTGGTGTGAAAGCAACCAAACCTCACCCTCGCTATTCGCCTGATTACATCGTTTCTTTGCGTGCCGAAGACTGTTTCAATTATGGTCGCTAGCTAGCAAGTTCCCATAGCAAATTACTTCGCTACTTGTTTATCTTTCCTCCCATCCCTTAGCAATACGTATGCTGTTTGTAACTACTTCGTTCAGACTACGTATTGCTGGAGGAAGCTACATATGGGCAACAACTACCGAATTGCAAAGCTGGTGCCCGAGGAGCTCCTGGCTCCGGAGGCGATTGAGCGCTATGACGCTCTCCAGAACTTGGAGGACTTGAAGAACCGACTGGCCACCCTGTCTCACGGTCGAAGAGCCTGCCAGCAAAAAGTAAAACTCGCTCTCTCAATGCTGGTCTCCTCCCCCTACCCCCTGGCGGCAACTCCTCAGACTCCTCATCCAACAACAACAACACAGCAGCAGCCGTGGTAACTCCTCCTCCACCGGCTGGTCAACAACAACAACGTCCCCAACTTCCTCCACGCAGCGGCGGCGATGACGACGACAATGACGACAGCGACAGGAATTCGGGGGGGCTGCTGGAGACGGCGGCGGCCGTCCCCCCTCTTCCACCACCACCACCACCGGTTCCAAATGGCTCCACTTAGGAGCAATGTTATCATCTGGCGGCGGCCGCCGCCGACAGGGATGAGCCGACAAAGTGACACAACCACCACCACCACAATGGATATTCTTCTCTTGTTGTCTAGTGTACATAAGTGCTTCACTACAGTTTGTCTCCTCGCGTAGTACTAGGTACCGTTCATTACCGTGACGGCGGCGCGCGTTTCTGTATGTGTGAATGTACATTCCCACTCTCGGACCTCTTCTCCCTCCTCCCCCTTCACTTCACGAAATAAAGAGTTTCCTTTTGACTTGTGTACCACGCACGCACGGAGGCATTCTTCGGCGCTGACGCCCCTCCGGGCGTCGGCGCCGAGAGAAGGCCGAGTGCCGGTTACGCGTACCCGCACACACACAGAAGCATTATTATGCGAAACGCGTAGACGCGGGCGGCGGCGGCGGCGGCGGCGGCGGCGAGGAAAGCGGCGCGGCACCCGACCCGGCGGGTCCCGCGCGGCCGGCCCTACCCCCGCCCCGTGTCTGCGCCGCTGCTCTCTTCTTCGTGCGGACGC